>BEXV01000535.1:28569-41962 GCA_003118195.1 Hemicentrotus pulcherrimus | reverse complement strand
TGATGATGATCTTAATTCATTGTACTAAATTATAGAAAAGTAGGATTTATCCAGCAACTTTAATATACTACAGGGCCCCGTCTTATAAAGAGTTGGGATTGATCCAAATCAATCGCAAGTCCTCCAATCAATCGCAAGTTTGCAGTCTCTAATGCACATAGTTGCGATTGATATCAACTCCTTGTAAGACAGATGTACTTTCTTTTTCCTGTCTTTGAGATTGCTTCCTCATCACTCATTAACTCTCTTTCTGTCTCTCTCTCTCTCTCTCATCCCTCCTCTAGATTGCTCTGAAGTGTGCTGATATTTGTAATCCCTGCCGACCATGGCAGATCACTGAGAAGTGGGGCAATGTTGTGTCCGAAGAATTCTTCAGACAAGGTAAGAGCTAGCGTGAACAGCGCCCTCTGGAGTCTTGAGTCACTGGTCAGAAGGACAAAAATCTCATACCAGTTTATCCCTGAACCACTGCAAAGGCCAGTTTAAACTGCCCAAGTGTTCATGTATCTAATTCTTTCATGTCCAAATGAACTTACAACATTTTAATTTGAGGTTTAACATGTAATGCTTCTTTTGTCTACATGAAAGTGAACTTATCTCATGATATTTTAGTTGGATACGTGCCTTGTAAACTTGTTAGCACCGTGATGGATAAAACGATAGAACATGATTCCTTGTTTTCCTGACCTCTTTGGTAATCCACTTTACTTCAATACAAAAGCACTGTGATACTCCCGTCCGTCAAGGATTCAAAACATGATAAATGATGTTTCAAAATGTTCGCATATGCCTGTCCTCAAGTTTTGAGGAAATGAAACTCAAAAAAGTTTCCTTCTTTAGAATATTTCTCTTTTTTAAAGTAAAAATGGTGTAAAATCATTTGTGATCTCCCTGTACTCCTGATAGGTGACAGAGAAAAGGCTGATCACCTGCCAATCTCCATGAACTGCGATCGACACACAACAACAATTCCACAGATACAATGCGGTAAGTTTGATTGGATTCTATTCTCTTAACGTGTCTCGATGCTCCTGTCCACCAATGGCACAAATGTTGGGACTCCAGAGTGAACTGTTGTCTATCAAGTAGAGTGTGGCTACCTTCATAGACGCCTGCATCATTGGGGTGTGCATCTTAGTGATTTCAGAGTTCATGATACTGAAGCATTCTCTGATTGATGTTGATGTCCTCATACCAATGTGTATTTCGGGTTCATTTTTTCAATTGTACACAAAATTTTGAAATCTCGATAATTGCGTGGGGATTCCTCTTGGCAGGAGTTTAATTCTTTTGTTTTTTGTCTTTTCCTTCCAGGGTTCATAGGCTTTGTGGTTGAGCCTCTGTTCAAGAATTGGGCTCGTTTCATGCCCTCGGCCCTCTCCCAGGCTATGCTTCACAACATGAGGGAGAACAAGAAGGTTTGGACGGGAAAGAGAGAGAAAGAGCAAGCAGCTAGCTCAGCCCAAGCCACAGTCAAACCAAACAGTGCAATTCAAAGTTCCTTGATTGAGACAAAGAACTGTAAAGCAGAAGAGAAGGCAAAGGTCATGGACAATGTGTGCTCAGTCAAGAGCGCAGATCTTAGAGAACCAGAGCCAAAGACCTTGAAGATGAGCCCTGCAGAGGAGAAAGTTACAAGTAAAGCAATGGAGAGTGGGAACGTATCCCTCACTGGGAAACACAAACATAGTGCAATCCGGGAACCTCGTCACATGGTCCAGGTTCATGCGCATCAGGGACAAGAGCGCCCTCGTTCTGCAGTGCTTTCACCACAAACGCATCGTGCTCTTGGCGTGCACAGAGCGGTCGATGTGACGCTATCAGACTCAAACACGATGGGTGTTCATTCTCACAGCGCAGACAATCTACGTAGTGCCAGCTCGACAACTGCTGTCTCGATGCATTCAGCGTTGGAGGCGAAGCAAAGAGACATTAGGTCGCCTAAGGTCAACAAGCGTGTCAAAAGTGCAACAGAAAACATGCTACAACCTTTTAGTTTACGACTGTCCCGCTCTCCGAACACGTTAAGAAAGGAGCTACACTTTGAAGACCCGTGGAAAAAGATTGAAAAGTCACCAAAAAGCCCCGTACAAAGCCCGCCACCGTGCATCGAATCGCCTTTACTCCACCGTGCCATTCACCCCCTCAAAATTAGCCACACATCGCCGGGATTATCGGACAGTAACGTACGCAATGTGGATACTCATGGCAATAATGCAATAACAAAGCCAGGACACGGCTTCAACAACAACCTGGATTTCTCTATGCCTGTGGATGTGAGATCCACATCGCTTCATCATAACATGTCGCACAACAAGCAGCACGACGGCTCTGAGCCATTATACTGGCAGGAGAGAGGTCTGCTAATGTACTCTGAACAGAATAGCGTGCCTCAAGGAAACTCCAAGCACTTCTTGAAAGCTGCTTCGTCGCCCTCTAGCTCACACCGCAACACCAGCAGCAGCAGCATTTTAGAACATAGAACTAAAGCCACACCCTCAAGTCTCTTGGTGAGACCTACAGAAGGAAGAGGGGCTTCCTTGCTTACCCCTTCCGCTTCACAGCATGCTAGGATAGAAGGGTATTCATCATCTCTCTTGGTGCCTAGTGATTCATCAGGGAAGGATAAACCAAGGGAGAAAGGATCACCATTCATCAGGAAACGCATTGTGGAGAATAAAAGAAAAAAAGACTTGCAAGTGCCAGGTAGGTTCGTGTTATGTCAGTCTCAGGTTATGTCATCTTCTAAAGGACGTTCTAAGTTTCTGAAGGCCCTTTTTTCCACTGTTAAAGGGCAAAAAAATGTAGAGTCTACAGGTGTACTAGCTCAGTACAATTAGAACACTCATGGGATCAAAAGCTCTTTTTTTTTTTAGCTGACACTTCATTTTTACAACTTATTTACTGCATTTGTGATTTTTTATTATATTGAGACAAGTTTCATGCAATGATAATAAGAATGCTGACGATTGTCGATTGGATTATTTAATTTCTTTCTATATATATGGTAGGAACATTCTGTATTTGATGTGATTTTTTGTAAAGACCATAGTCCCTCCTCATCTCTATATGCTCTACACACTACACCTGGGGGGTGTTTCATAAAGCTGTTCATAAAGTTACGCATGACTTTACTAATGACTTTAATATGAAAAGCCAAATGGGATGCTCCATAATTATTGATTATTATTTATTAAGTTGAACTGTGCATATGTAGATTAACATTCTTATGATAACAAACATTTTTAATGCAAAGTATATTTTTTGCCATAATTTAATTGAGGTTATTGAAAATATCAGAAAAAACTTTGGGCATCCTATCTGGCACTTCATATATAAATCGTTTGTTAAGTCATGCGTAACTTTACAAACAGCTTTATTAAACGCCCCCCTGGTAAGATTCATTCCTAGAATGCACTGAGCGCTATTGTTGTCAGAGCTAAAGCCAGGGTAATAATATCCAAAGTCCTTTGGAAGGGCATAGAAACATTGTATCGAGATGTGATATGCGCTATACAATAATGACATGTTATTATTGGTATTACATTTATCATAGAGTTTTATTAATTCATATGCTCTAATTTTTAATTTTGTTTACAGTAATCAGTTCTGGGAGTCTGTCGCCCCGGGTACCACCGAGAGGAATGCTGAACATCTACGCTCCCACATCACCTCCCTCGGACCACACCCCTACATCCCCGTCATCCTACTCTGTACCATCCGCCCTGAGCCCCCTACTCCAGGACTTCACCAGTAATCAACTAGCCTCAATCGCCCGCCGCAGGCAACACATGCAGGAGGGGGACCAACCCTCCCCCTCCTCATCCACCGCCTCCATGGGCGTCGCTCCTCTTGGGGACCGGAGTCCGCGGCTGCAGCGCCACAGGGGGGAGCCCAAGTCGGGTCAGAGCACCAGCAGCACCCAGGACAGTACCGACCCCCCCAGGTGATCGCTGATGATTAGTGGGAAGCGCTGACCCCTCCCCCCCCCCCCCCTCATTTGTTTGGTGTCCTCAGAGGGTTCTGANCCTCCCCCCCCCCCCTCTTCATTTGTTTGGTGTCCTCAGAGGGTTCTGAAGTTCCTAGTGCCAAAAATAATGTTTGATGGAGGAGAATGTGATGAGTTAAGGTATACAGCTCATTATATAAATGGCCGAACCAACTCGGTTTATAGGGATGTAGCAAATATTGGCAGTCCTTAGGATTGGATCACCATTTCTTATCAGGTTCATGTCATCAAGATTGTTTTATTTGAGAACTGTTCCTGTGTTGTATTGAAGTGGGGTACAGCAGGAGGAAATGGCTTAGTCTGTGCTATAAGAGAAGAGAAGGAAGGTATCTTACATGTGGCAAGATGTTGCTTCCTGATTGACAGTCAGCCTGTATATTAAGACTACATGTACTTAGAGGAAACAAGACGGGTAGCAAAGACAGACAGGTTGATTTCACAAACCAATGGTCTTTTACAAACTCATTTTAATTTAGATTTGAGCAGTTATTACACCAACTCCATGCCCCGTGCAGCAATTTCCCCCTAAATTCTGAGTGTTTTGCAATTTGTTTGGTCAAGAATTGCAAAGTTTATCATCCTTCAACAAACAATTTTCCTTCATTTTAAAGTTATATTCATGAAGGATTTTCTGTACCCGATGTGTAAAACAAATTGCATTCTGGGACAAAAATTATGCTTGAATATTCACTTACTGTATAGATTTGGTTGCTCAGAAGCTGACAAGTCATGTAGTCTTTATAATTATACAGGTGGTTTGTTGGTTAGTTTAAGACTGGATGATGCATGTTTTGTTTTGTTTTGTTTTTGTGGCGTGCAGGTCAACCACGAATCTCAAGAAGAATCAGTTTGTTTCCAAAGTGTTGAATTTGTTTATTAACCATGAGATATTGTTTGATGTTAGCTAGATGTAAAGTGAACTTATCCTTGTTTAAAGAAAGGAACGAGTGTTGATTGAGTCACAGGAAGAAGAGAAAAAGACATGTTAGTTTGGTTGTCAAAGTTACATTAATGTGCCTGTTTAACTATAGGGATAAGTTTTAAATATGTGAGCGAGTTTGACTGTATTAAAGCGACTAGTATTGTGCCGTGTTTTCAGTGTGTTTAATTCTAGGTGTGAGATAGGTAGCAGAGATTAGAGATGGTTGAGAGGTTTGCTGAGAATGGTATCCCATAAAAGGGAAAGTAAAGATGTACAGTGTTTTGAATTTGCAAAAGAAGAAATGATAACATTCTGGCCCTTGATAGGATTTACATGAATTTGTCAGAGCATTGCTAGAGATGTAACCGATCTGAACATTGCAATAGCAATGGAAGAAATTATAGAAGGTTTTGATTGGGTCAGTTAATTTATTGATACTTTAAGTTTGTAACGCCACAAAGCATACATCCACCTGTGTTATTGTCATATCTCCAAGTCAGTTATATTAAACTGGCTTGTATATATGTGTGTTCTCAGGAGCACTTTTCTTCAGGGAACTTTCACATGAATTTTTGTCTGAATTGACAAGTGCTAGAATTTCATACTTGCTGCAGCTAGCACAAAGCCCATATCTTCACTTTGCAAGCATTGGACTTGTATCTTTTGAAGATTGAAAATTTGAAATTAACATATACAGTATGTGATGAGCAAGGGTATTGAGAAGTACAAGTTTAGTGTGAAAACAGTATGATTCTTTATTAGTCACGGGAATTGAAAATGCCTGTGGTGGTGAGTAATATATTTTGTGAAAATGAACGAGCTATTAAAATGAGGTTTTTATTTGTTTTCCCTAATTGGTGGGAATAAGTTTGACCTCAGTGAAAGAGATAAGATATTTGAGCCTGGTTGTTCTTTGAATGTACATGACATGGAACAAAAGGGTTTGTGTGATTGTTGGGGTTCACAAAAAGGGCAAGCAAGTGTGAAATATGCGGCTTGCGTAAGTTGCTATGCGTTTTTCGTCTTCGTGATAAAGCTTTTAGGTGTTAGTATAGACCGAAGGTCAACGCTCTGGTGCAAATGCAAGCATATAGTATCGTAGTTGCTTCCACTAAGCTCCATACATGTAGATTCATCAATTTAGCTAGTCTACCAATATATTTTGTCCAAGAAATTTTTTTAAACCTGTATCATTTAAGAGACCGTTTAGAAATGCTTGAATTAGTTCCTTCTGTGAATGAATTTGCTCTGCTTTTTCCCCCCTCTTTTCTTCCATTGTATTTTTACTCTGTATACTCTTTAACAAAATTATGCTTCCCCTTGTGTCAGTTGTTTGTGTGTGCATGTATGTTTGTATCTACATTTGTACACATGATTGTTCTCCCGATATTTGGTTGTTTCTGTTTGCTTGTCACCCACACTCACATTCTTTCTCTCTCTTTCTTTTGTCTTTCTTGCTCTTCTGTCTCTCTCGCTCATTTTGGCTCTCTTTCTCACTTGTTCCTTCTTTAGCTTTCTCTCTTTCTCTCACCTTTCTTTTCTTCATCTTTGCTTACTCTTTACTTCTCGCTCTCTATATGTATCTCAATGATCTCTCTCTCTCTCTCTCTCTCTCTCTTCTGCAGACTTGTTTTGCCCTCTCTCTCCTGCTCCTGTCTCTCCCTACGTTTCGTATGGAATCACTCTTTATAAGTTGAAAGTAAGACATGAGTCAAGACTCGTGCATGGTAACTAAGCGCATATATTACATTGTTTTATGATGTCTTGATAGAGTATAATATTCTTGTCCTACCTGTGCATGTAGAAGCTTGAGCAACAGATCAGAGTGTCTCTGACATTCTCATGTTTATGATCACTTTTAATAATGAAATAAAGTTTATAGAATAGTATTAATTGAAATTTATTTCAAATCAGAATTTTTTTCTCTACAAGTACACATATGTAGTTGCTGCTGGGCGGTCTAAGTTTACAATCAGTGCTAGTATTTAAGTATTATTGAGACAATTAGAAATATTTTTCTCCTTGTCATTTTGAATTAACTACAGGAAAGGTACAACTATATAACATGAAGGCTGCATTCTAGACAATTGTATGTACAAACATGTTACAAATTTGTGTACTGATTAATGCAATGGGAAATAGCTACTTTTCCTCTACTCTGTACTAGATCTATGAGCTGCTGGTCACAAAAAGAAGGATAAATAAATTGATTTATTGATTAACATATAAATAATACTAATGTGGTCTTTTTTATCTTTGAGGTATAATTTTGTCTGAAATGCTAAGTTAATGACATACATGGAGATTATGTCAGTGGCATGAATGCATTTATCCACTGGGACTTTATAAACGCTGCACAATTTAATGTACTCACCCAAAATATTATGAAAAGGAGATTTTTGAAAAATTTTGGAGGAAAAAAAAGAAAGGAGTGAGTTTTACAGATCCATTACCTGTAAGCCTATCTTACTTGAATCGTTTATTATCTTTATACCGAAGTACACAATATAACATGAGGATTTACGCCCACCGCACACCACATGATCCAACTGCAATCCAAGTTTGTAAAGAATATGCAAAGCATTTGATAGGAACATTCAAACTTTTAGAATTTTGATGAGCGAGGATCTGAACCTACATATGATTAATACAATCTAATTCCAAGAAACTTCATGCTTCCTTTGAAGAAAAAAGCTATAAAATCAGCTCAAAATCCTAGTGACATCAGACAAATAGTGTAATTGTCTACCATTTGAAGCATATTTGGCTTTTATTCTGACTAAAATTCAAGTTGTTTAGTATAACGACCATTGTTCAGAACTGATACCAGGAAGGTTTTAGTCTAGATTTCTTATCTACCCGGTAACAAAATTACCATTTCTTCGAAAATCGGATTGCAGTACTATCGTGTAGTATGCGGTAGGCTTTACATGTACATTGTACATGCCAATATACACTCTAAACTAAGTTTAATGTGCCGATTTGTGGTTTATGCAAAAACTTTGAGATTGCCATTACTCTCCATATAATGTCTTTTTGCCATTTGATTTCAACTTTTATTTAAGCTTCATGAAAGCCCTTGCAGGAGAAGCTGTGATTTACTAATGTAAACAAAGTGTTGGGTACATTTCTGCTGCAATTTATTGTCACCAACAAATGTTAGTACTTTTAAAATATTTTATTTCTCAAATGTTACTCAATGTTAAAGGTCACTGTGTACTTTTGCATCTTAAAGCAACTAGCATGATTTTGTTCTTCTGCCTGAGGTTTATAATCAAAATCATACATCAAGCTTACTGCAACCTTACTAGGGGGGGGGGGCTTTCTGTCATGCTAATGGTCCATTGCAAAACATTGTTCTTTAAAATTTTACTTGTCAATTTATTAGAAGATACAGAAATGTGAAGCTTATAAGCTTATACATGTGTAATATTTTTTTTTTTTAAAGACGAAAAAAACTTGCAGTTTAGCGCAACATATGTAAACAAGCCTTTAATCTTTGCTGGTCATTTCTCCATTTTGTCTCATTGTCTTGCGTTGATATCAAGCAGTATTTGGAGGTGTCTGTCTATCGCTTGGAGACAGCAGCATCCCAAGGAATATTTGTGTGTGATAGACATTGATACATGTGCATGGAAAGATCTCATTTATTTCATAAGCCTCAAAATTATGTATTTTTTTCTACCTTTTTTTTTTTGGTTTCTTTTTTTGGAAATTTTATGTGTGTGTGTGTGTTATAATTCATATGCATATATATGTTAAAGGTTGAAGAACATAATTGAACCATTTACTAGATATTTAAGTTATAAATGGAATTTAATTATATTAAACTCTGATATAACAAGGGCATTTCGATAGTTCAAGCTTTTTCTATCCTTTTGTTTTATTATTGAAAAAAAGATCCTGATACATTTTACATACATGTATAAGGAGGTAATTTTCATGGTGCCAAGATTTTTTGTTGTATGGGTCTCTGCTAAAGGAAACATGTTTCTTTAAATGGTATTTCGTTGAGGCTAAGCTTTTAAGGACTGCTTTTTTTTTTGGGGGGGGGAGGGAGGTCTCATCCATTTCTTATTTCAATTGTGCCAAATGTTATTACCGGTATAGTTAAAACTCAAATAGTTTGGGACGTGCTCATTGATGTAAGCTAACAGTGGTAGAGGTTATTTTGAACTTCAAACCAACAAAATGTAATAGGGATGATGTAACTTCTTTTTTTTAACTCCAAAATTGAGGTTTAATTTTTCACCTTATTCTTTTTTCTGTATTTGTCCTTATTTCATTTACAGTGCAAGCAATTTCTTTGTGCCAACTATTTGCACCGAGTTTTGAGTGACATAAGCAATACATTTAGACCCCTCAATGTTGTAATTGTCAAATGTAATTGCCCAGTGCTGCATCCACTTCAAAGTTTCCTGAGAGTGCATAGATACAGAAGCGAAGTAAGATGATACTATATATATTTTGTATAGCATTTCATTCTTTTTTTTCACTGCATGTTTCTTTTTCCAGTTTGATTGTGGACAGTTTGGTCATTTGTTAATGATTGTGAATTATATAACTAATTATTAACTTATTTAGTTAAATAATTATTAGTTTACAAAGAATGACTAGTGCATGACAAGGTAGTAACTTTAACTGAAATTTCTACACTTCTGTTTCAAACAATGCATTTGCGTGTTGGTTTCTGTTTGTATGTATGTATGTATGTACTTCTGTTTTTGTTGTTTAATTAATTGCAGACTGTGAGGTATTAAAGAAAGAACTTTGAGAGTTTCCTAATACTACAACATGGCTATGATATTGTGTATTATTAATCAAGTCATATTTATATATTGTATCTTTGGATAGGAATGTATCCCTTTTTCTTCATTGTTTTGATTTGATTGTTGATGCCTCTTGTGGATTTATATATTGCTAGTTGAAAGAAGAATAAGACATCTGATACATTCCAATGATAAGGCTTCTGTATATACCTTATTACTGTATATAATTATAGTATGTTTTACTGTGTGTAATATACTGTACGTAGATAAGAATGATGACAAATATTGTATATACTTATTTAAATTTCTGTTTGTGTAGAAGAGAGTAAGAAATTTTTATCTCAAACTTTTTCCATAGACGATTTTTTTCCTCATTGTCGGTCTGTTTTCCCCCCTGTTCAAACTTGATAAAAGATAGATAAGAGTTGGACAATTTGCACTGTTGTATTGACCTTTAAAAGGAAATAATAAATACTGTAAAGATAAGATGAGAATTAAACTTGTTTTCCTGTGTTTATTTCATGTTTCCCAGAGTCAACTACAAATAGTGTTCAAGATGGTTTGTCCCTTTTGCAGACCTTAAAGGTAAAGACCAGTTATGGTCATGCGTTTGCATTGTGAAAGAAACGCTGTGGAATCGATCGGAAAAGGTTGATCATCTAGCATCTAGCATCTGCAAGGTTTTGGAATCATCAAAATGACAAGAAATTTGGCCCATTCTTCGTAAAGTTATCAGCACTATACACAGAAAAATGTATATGGAACTACCCTATATCTCTCACAGACCATGAAAGAAACACATTTACCAAATATATGAATTAGTAGGCGGTTTCCTAGCAATTTTTTTATCATCATGTATTAGTCAAAACATACTCTTTCACATGATTGGTAATGAGAGCTTCCATTTCATTCTTTTGAAATTGGGGTGGTTCCAATACTGGTCTTTACCTTTAAAACCTGAAGTTTCATAAATCAGAATCCAGTGGTATATTAAAGAGGTCTATTATTAGGAACATCCCACCAAATGAAATGAATGGAAACTAGCTTTCAACTAATAACAATTTTGAATGTTTATTTTCTAGACTCAAAAAATATTTGTACATGTATGTAATTCAAAATTAATATACTGGTATGTGCTGATTTGAGAATAGCTCCCTCTGCAGCAATATGAAAGCAGTGCTAGATTTTCATTTCTTAATAAGAAGTTTCAGAACCTATGACTAAGGTTTCACACACGATATCTGAAGGATTATATTCTAAACACAAGTTTTAAAGAGTTTGCACAAGTCTGCAAAAGGGACCCGCTGCCAATAACAAACTATGAATATAGAATATTGGCTTAGAAATGCAGTGGACCATCATTGTAAAGAACCATTTTATACAAAGCTCCATAATAACAGGGCCATGGCAGTCCTAATTTTACTTTTTGTTTAAACCCTGATATAACCATATTTCAGGATATCAAGATAATTTCATGAGTCTAAAGAAGTTTGTTTTCATAAAGATCCACTGTTGATAAACTCATTTCTCTCTGATTTTTTGTCTGCTTTGTTCTCAAATAAAATCAATATTTGTAATCCAATTTACATGCATCTCAGATTTAACAATGTTAAATCTGAGATGCATTGACCCCAAAATGTGTGAAATTTAGCTAATACGATACAATTCAGCTGATGACTGTTAATTAATTATTTAAAGGTAAAGACCAGATATGGTCATGCGATTACCGGTACATTGTGAAAGAAACGTGGAATCATTCAGAAAAGGTTGATCATCTAGCATTTAGCATCTGCAAGGTTCTGGAATCATCAAAATGATGAGAAATTTGGCCCATTCTTCGTAAAGTTACAAGCACTATACACAGAAAGATGTATATGGGGACTACATGTACCCTATATCTCTCACAGACCATGAGACAAATTTATCAAATATATGAATTAGTAGGCGGTTTCCCGGAGAATTTTTTATCATCATGTACTATTAGTCAAAACATATTCGTTTCCAATACTGGTCTTTACCTTTAATTAAAAATAACAAAACATGAGCCGGCCCATTGAGGGTCATATAAGTAACACCAAAATGCCAACAAAAAAGCCGAATACGACGTAAAAGACGTTATTTCGGGGTTTTTCAGGGATGCCTTTAAAGGGATTGGGTTACTTTGCCTCAGATTTTAAACAAAATCCTGGATCTAGCTTGTGCTGCAATGATAATTATAAACCTTTAGGTCAGTCAGGAACCCCATGACATTTACGAGCCAATCGCCTGTCTGATTATCAATATGTTTATGACTGGAATTAGAAATTTCAGAACGGTTTTCCTAACAGTTTTTATAACACTACAGTCTATTGGTGAAAACGAGTATGGTAAAACCGGTCACTCTAAGATTTTACTTTTTGAGGCACTTCATGATCATTTTGAAGTGCAATTTCATTAGGGCTTCCATATTATACCATATCATAGACACTGATAAAACGTAGGGCTATAGGCATCTCAGATTTAACATTGTTTAACAGTGCCTTTAAAGAGGAAGTCCATCCTGATAGTCAAATGGTATTGATAAAAGCCAAAAATCAAGACGAAAATTTGAGCAATATCCAATTAAAAGAAGTAAAATAAAAATTGGCAACACTGCGACATATCTTGTGAGGTCCTCTCTCCAAGTTGCTCTGTCTAGAAATTTTTCATAAGCTTGCATTTTCCTACTTACCGTATTCATGATGGAAAAGATTTGTGTCATACTAGGGCTGTCTAGAAACATTTGCAATATAGTATAACTATATTCAGGGTGCATGTATGACTGTACATTTTCTTTAGGAAAAATAAAATTTCTTAATTTTTGGAGTAGAGAGCAGATGCGAGGGAACTTCTCAAGACAAGTCACAGAGTTGCCAATTTGTGTTTGATTGATTGCAACTTGAAAAGGTCATAAATTTCTTATTATTAATCAGATTTTGCTCAAACTTTCACTGACCTGTTCCTCTCATCTTCTGCTTTTATTAAAACCAACTTAATATCAGGGTAGACTTCCCCTTTAAAATCTATCAACACTAAACTCACACATACTGCAAAATAACAAAATAGAAATACATTTACAATTATAAAAGTTGTTTATTAAGATATCAGAAATATTTACAACATAGAAGTTTGTTTCTGTTTTAGTTGACATGACTATGTACAGAAGAATAAATTCAAAACGAGAACAATTACCATGTGTCATATGAGGAATGAACATAGCTTTAAAATAACACATGTACATTTAGTCTCTTTTCTATTTTAATTTTTGTTTTCTATATTAATGATAAAGTTATGACTAGCAGGATTTGTTTAATGATCCTACAATGTAACCCCACTCCCAAGTATACCTACGGTAGTTATTAACCACAAATGAATGCTATACCTGCCAAATTAATCTAATGAAGGATGCAATAAGCAGATATCCGTGTTGGGATCTGGGCGAACTCGGTACAAGGAACAACTCAGCCTCGGCAGAAATCGTGACCGAGTTATCCAAAAGAGCTATATCGATCGCTATACTTGCATCAATTTTTGCATTAAAGATGAAGTTGAGTTCTGGTCATGCGATTATATTGTGAAAGAAACGGTGTGGAATCGACCAGAAAAGGTTGATCATCTAGCATATAAGAATTTGTGTGTATTGCAAGGTTCTGGAATCATCAAAATGATAAGAAA
>BEXV01000535.1:15818-27348 GCA_003118195.1 Hemicentrotus pulcherrimus | reverse complement strand
ATCTCTTATTTATCAGCGTGATTTCATGACCATAATTATACCTGCACAAAAAGTATATAATTATACACATGTATAATTATGGCCATCGTTGTTATTTACGACTTAATGTGTCTAATGTCCACGTCCTTCGTTTTTCATCTTCCATTTTCTCCTTCTTTCTTTCTCTTCCCCCCTCACTCTGTCTCTCTCTCTCTCTTATTTGGTATTATATCCATTATCTGTAAAAAAAAATATAAATATATATGGGTAGCTGAGTCTGACCGAAGACAAATCCTGGAGCTTACATATGCAAAGCAAAACTAGATTAAAAAAAACACAACAACAACGACAACGACAAAAAAAAATATAAATATATTTGGGTAGCTGAGTCTGACCTAAGACAAATCCTGGAGCTTACATATGCAAAGCAAAACTAGATTAGGATAGTCACATCAGTTTTAATACTGTTCATCCTGCATCCAATGCAATAATTGTTACCCCAGTATCGCTAGATACCCATTTAATGTGCACCTCGGTAGAGAGAGACAGATGTGGCTAATACCTTGTTCTAAGGATGAAAGCACCAACCAAGGAGCAATCTTGGAACCTCTTGTACGAGAAAGACAAGTCCTCACCAATAAACTACATTATTATCTATATAAGGCTTCCAAGTGGTACAAAAACTCAAGTGTATCTTTAGTGCAACACCCGGATGACTGATCAATATTGTTTTGGTTTTGCTCAGTCATCCGGTCACTTCAACTGTCAAATTTTGTTATTTCGCTAGTCAGCCTGATATAGATAATAATAGTATTATATGGCTTTGTTTTCATGCAATACAAGAATAAATTGATCTCACTCTGACAATATTGGAATCGTCTCCACCTCGTTCAATATTGTCATAGCTCAAGCAATATATTCTTGTATCACACTCAAAGCCATAAAAAATTATATAAGTAGTCCTGGTAACTTTCAAAACTCTTTTGAAGAGCCTAGGAACATTATGACATCATGCGATGCACAATACTAGAAGAATGAAGTATCATTCTCGTTATCACTACCTTAGGACTGGCATGCCTGTCAGGACTCCACTTTCCCACGGGGGATCCTGAGCTGTTGATGTTCTCCTTGTTAGCCGCCGTCGGGCTACAGCTAAGCCGTGCATGGGCAAACTTCTTCTTCAAGGCCCTGGCGATGATGGAGGCTGGGTCATTAGCTTCAGAAGGTTTGGGTGTCTTTCTAACGGGGGTTCCGCCTGGTGACCTGTCAAGGTAAGATAGGCAATGTAATGTTTCAGTAGTGTATTTACCCTAGAAATAGAGGTTGACAAAGAATTTTGACAAAACAGTCCACCTCTTCTCATCATTTGTTTTCTTTTTATTCATGATGACATGCATGTACAGGTGTAACTGGGTAGGGTGTTTTAAAATGATTTTACTGTTACAATAATTAATTTGGGATGTGTTCCTCTCCTATGAACATGAACATATTAACGGTGAGAGGGTTTTTTATGCGATAACACACAATTAGCGAGGATCCATACAAAATCTGGACACAGCGTAAGGCCATTTTCACATACTGTAGCTATTTTCATATGTAACAAAACAAATTTAAGAATGTATTCATGAGTTTCACTCCCATGTTCACTTCAACCGCACCTCTTCTGAGAGAGCTCCAATGGAAGCCAGTACGTAAAAGAATTTCATTCAAAATGTTGATAATTGTTTATAAATCATTGAGTGGTTTAGCTGTTATGTAACTAGGTTACATAACAGAATTACTTCAACTCAAAGTCCAGTCACACAGTCGTAACCTGCGCAGTTCCAGAGATTAATTATTGTTCCACATTCCCCCATGGCAAAACTAAAGTAACTCTCTGGGACCGTGCTTCTGTTATTGCTGCCCCCAAACTATAGAATAGCTGCCAACAGAAATACGAAGCACTCCATCTCTCAATGTCTTCAATTCCAAATTTTAAAAAATATATTTGTTCAATTGAGAGATTCTATTTTGTTGAATTAGTAAATAACTACCACCATTCCATTTCGTATTATTATTGTGCATTTTTCACATACTGAACTTATTTTGACCTGGAAGCATACATGTACAGTACTTACCTTGCTACTGATTTCAACTTTACTGTCCCAAGTCCCTTCAGAATGTCAGCCATGTTTGGCATACCATCGGATCCTGTTTCCTTAGGTTTGTTCTTGTTCTTATTTCTGTTCTGTAATCCAAAGGAAGAAGTAAAAACAAAGAGATGTTTATGACTTTAGGTCTATCATAATATTACATTTGGTACTACTAAGGCCTTACTCTNTCAACTTAATTTATGAAAGGCAAATCAGAAATTACATATGTATAAAAGTAACAGACATATGCAACTAAATCATTCATACCTCTTGTAAATTTGATGTGTTTTGTGTTTTTCATGACACAAAAATAAAGGTGAAAGGTAGACTGGTTGAATTAGGGCATTTGTTGAAAGCTTTATTATATCCCTTATTTTATGATTGTTGCGTTAAAAGTGTACACAACAAGAAAAAGAATATTTTTTAAATGTAATGCTTCCTGGGAGAAATTTCAATTATTCAAACATATTTGTGGCTTACACCCAGTAAATAAGATCAATCAATCGATCTTATTTACTGAGTGTAGGCCACAAATATGTTTAAATAAAAGAAAAAGAATAGTTTTACTTTAAAAGACATTTCCTGCCGACTACGTCGGAATAGTTCATTTTTTATTGCCGACATCACGCATAGTCCCTTTTTCCCTAGGGACAAAATGAACTATGCGTTTTCCCAGCGAGCATATACGATTTCAATGCCTGCGGTGTCAAGGCGCAAGCCATGCGATTTACGCTGTGGGATAACTGCACTACACTAATGCAATAGCGCCAGCTAAACATATTTACATCCTTCAATGTTTCATTTGAGCCGTGCAATTCTCTTTTATTTCTTATCGATCTGAATGTAAGATGTGAATGTGAATATAAGGTTCATGTTATTACAGAAGTGTAGGAATAATACAGAATGGAAGGGATATAAAACAAATATAAAAGGACTCATTCTCGGAACAAGCTAAAACTTTTCACACTCAGGAACATCATTAGTACTAGTTGATGTTCCTTCGATGCGAATAGTTTCAGCTAGATCCTCAAGTGTCATTGTATATTTGTATAATATCACATATTCTCAAGAAATATAGATAGGGATAAATCAATTTTTGACACACTTTAAAATTTACTAAAACTTGCTTAGGGTATGATAAATTCGGTTGCATCTGATCATTTTTTTTTTAAATGCAGTTCTTATTCACTGAAATACAGGATGCAGGAATTGGGAATTTCATAGTGTCTGTGGTAAACGAAGCATGATACGGAACAAGCCAAACAATTTCGTAGTTTCTGGCAATATCAGAAAATTGAGATAAAAAAGAGAGCTGAACTATGTTCCATGTACCAAAAAAAGCCTCTCAGTGAATGTTCTCCTATTTACTCTAAGAATAAAATCAAGGTTGAATTTAGCTTTCCAACTTACTTGTTTGATGAGGTCAATTGCAGAGAGTTTAGGAGCCGAGATTGGAGGGGGAGGTGGTGGTGGAGGTGGGGGTGCTCCACATGGGGGCGGTGGAGGGGGAGGGGCAGCACCAAACGATGGGGGAGGTGGTGGTGGTAGAGGGACCATCGTGGGTGCTATGCTCATCTGACTTACAGGAGTACATGGAGTGTGAGATGGATCTGGAAAAGAAATTAAGAAAATATAAACTACCTAAGAATGTAACAAGCTTTTCTTTCATCGACTGTACTAGCACAGATATATTCTGCTATGTGATAGTCTTTTTAATTCAACTCTGGGCTCTCGGTAAAAATGTTTGATTATCATTATATGTCTACCGTACTGACCAGTTACCACTTTATCGATTTCTCATTTCATCTAATAATCATCGAGACAATCGCCCCCATTAAGCCATTAAGCATTATCGTCAAATCCTGTTTGGTCTTATACCTTCTTTGTCTACTATCCTTTTTGTGCACTTAAAACAAATGTTTTTTAAATCCTGCCAAGAACAGGGATCTACCTTTAATGAAGGACCTGAATATTGGATCACACAGGCAGTTAGATGAAACAATTACAGTATATCAACTTGTTATTAGACAATAAGTAATTGGACTATATAAATATTGACATACAAACATACGAAAAACAATAATATGACAACTTGTACAATAGAGAAACTATGCACAGATAAACATATATTAGACCAGTACGAGAGTAGCCAAACTGGGTGTAGACAAGCATGACATTAGACACACTGACACTGGCCCTAATGCGAATAAACAGTGTAGAAGATGAAGCGGATCCTAATTAAATGATTGGTTGAGAGCGTACACATGACCAGGCTCATTTTATAAAACATCATTTTATAAAACGTTACAAAATAAATAACACACATTATTTTGATCGGGCATTAGTAAATTCGTTCCTGTTTTGACAAAGTGAAGGTAGTGCGGAAAATCTGCACGCAAATTGTATGCGATTTTCATTCACTTCCGTCACTTTGTGAAAATAGGGACGAAATTACCCTATCGCTTTGGGCGTGTTAGACTGTTCCAAAGGTACCTTGTGTGGATAATTCTTACTAGTGCCCTCACTGTTGTGCTTTATTTATATACCCACCTGCTTGTGGCAACTGTGACTGCATGGTGACAATCATAGCAATCTGTGACCTCAGTTTCTCCAGCTCATCTTCCAGCGCAGATATCTTCTTCTGGGCGACAGGGTCGTCAACCTTTGCATCAAGGTCAACTTCCTTTGACCAGGGAGGAGACGAAACGCCTTTGGGAGGCGTTTGTGGTTCTGTTGTAAACGGGAGAGGGGATTGGCAGGTGGGGGTCTGTTGAGGGGAGGCGGTTGTGCAGTATTTGGGTGGGGTGTGGTGGAGGGGGCGCACGGTCATGGTGATTCGTCGCTTCGCCTTGTTCTTGACCGGTCGATATTCAGACCTATTTAGAGATGAAGAAGAAAAGTTTATTTCAAACACAAAGAAGAATTTGTTAAAACTATTATTTTACCTTTCAATAAAAGATGAAAAGAGTGTGAAGAGAAGATGTGCTGTTATTGTAATAAGCATCAGCATTTCAAAATTTCTTCTCAAAATGAGGGAATTCAATTAATTTTGCTTATTTTGTTGCATTTGTCGGTCTTTATTAACTGCTTAGCTGTAGTTTTTGTTGATGTCCTTTTAATTTTGCTTTATAGAAATGAATTCAACACTCCAATATTATCTAAGAGCTCCATATACTATAGATATAACTTCTGAATATATACATAACTTCTAAACAAATTAAGATATCAAAGTTTGGTACAATCATTTCTACTTATCAAATTAAACTAGATCCTGGGTCTAAAATCACGTACAGGAGAAACTTCCATTGTTAAACTAGATTTTGAACAAATGCCCATCGCCGGGTCTGAGTTTTAGTAGAATAGGAGTCATTGAATTTTAAGAGCCTCGTGTGTTTTATATCTCACCTGGACCTGATATCTTTGTCTGGTGTTGCCATGATGATCCAAGGTAGATCTGACAGGGTAGGGATAAAGGTCGGCTCACAATCCTCTTCAAAGAACTGGTGACGCCATGGGGGTGGCTCAGAACGTCGAAAAATCTGAAACAAGGTAATGGTAGAATTAGCCATGTATCAACACACACGCACATAAACAAAAAGTTCAAATTTAAAGCCCTGGTTTTAGAAAAAAGGTTATCAAAAAGGCGCACCAAGATGGTATGGAAACCCATTGATAAAAGAAAAGAAAGTGTGGAATTTTAAAGTAGCTCGCCCCCAGACTACGAGGCATCTCATCGTCAAAGAGAACCAGAGACGAGACACACGAGACTGCCTACACAAGCTGTGACTACAATGGCTACAGTTAAAGGTGTGTTGCATTAAGGTAAACTGGTTCTGGTTGAGGTCGATAGCTTTTTATCTAGAAAGGGATGTTGTTTCGCTACCTTGGGCCCTTTTCTCCCAAGTATATCTTTTTTTATGTCACCTTTTCTTTTTACATTGGGGCATTTTCTTTCCAGACTTTATTCAGATGAAAATGAAGAGAGAAACATCTATCAAAATGTCAGACTTTAAAACAAGAATTAACCCTTCATATATAAATGTGTGCAATGTTAACGACATTGACAGCAAGAAAAAATGTGTGAATCACTCAAATTCAGCGTTACATCACTGTACCGGTAGATCATTTGAAGCAGGAAACTTTTGTGAATCTTATTACTAATATACATATTTGCAAACATTACATGCAGCAAGCCAAGGTTTTTTACTTCCTTGCCTAGAAACATTGAGCCTACCTGGAAGTGTACTCTCTGTATTGGAGGCAGTGGAAGGCTGGATCCTATCGCTCTGATCAGGCTCCTCCTACGCCTTCTCTTTGCAGGGAGACGACTGTGTGACCCGATGACCTAAGGAAGAACAAAATAATATAAAGACTTTGTCAAATTGGATGTTGGAATATACCGGTATTCAAGATCATTTTGGGATCTCCAGATGGCTGAAGGATGCAAAAGTTATCTATGTTATGACTGAATATGTAGGCAAGAGAAACCAGTAAAAAATAAAAAAAGCATGGTAGTCTAGATTTATGCCAAACATGGCCGACATTCTTAAAGGATTTGGGACAGTCAAGATAAAATCAGTAGCAAGTTAAAAAAGTGAATCTCGTCTATAAAGACCACTCTAGGAACACAAGAAAAGTGGTCTTTACAGACATGTGGTCTTTTTACTCTCTTTCTCTAGAAATTCTTTTAAATTTTTGTCAGTTTTTTTTCACACACCCTCTCAGAAAAAGAAGAAAACAAAGCATTTTACCTCTAAGCCTCATAATCTTTGTTTTGGGGCTTTAGAGAATCAATTCATTATGTACTTGTCTTTATCGCAGATTTCTTACTCACCTCCTGGTCATCTTGTGTATTTCCAAGGATGTGTAGAACCATTCTGATGACGTAAAGGACAGCTGCGTCCAACATCAAGACCAAGTAGCTTCCAAACACAGAATCAAAAGAAACGCTTCCACAATTCACAATGCGTCACTGACACTGTCTTGCTTCACTTCCGTCATTACCAGAAAAATGCTGCAAGAAAAGAGAACAGCAAAATACAATTGCACATGGTCAGCATTCTTGACAAGTAAATCACATGTTATCTGAGTCGGAGAATGTTATTTGCGAGGTTCGTCAGGTATGGTACGGGAATGGGTAGACCGAATTTTGTTGAAAGTCTTGCGAGACGTATTTTAACACTCGCTGCGCTAGCGCTGCGTACGTAGCGCTAGAGAGTTAAAATAGACTTTCAACATAGATCTAGTCTAGATGTCGATTTTGACCCATAATTTATTAAAAATGGACAATAAAATGGATTATTTCAGTCAAGTTATAAGGGGATTCACTAGGTACAGACAAGAATAAGATATCAGACGGGAATTGAGTTAAAAAACACCTTTAATAAGGCGACAACGGCCTGAAAACAACAATCCGAATCTCACAGACAACAGTCCATTTTTTAGTCACTCGATCCCGATCCCGATCTTATCGGTATCCGTATTGGTTACACGATATCAATCCCTATACTCTCCCCCACCAAAAATACCCTACGGGGTTTTTTCAAATATTATTTTAACATTTCCAAACTGCTCATAAAACAAGCTAAATCTCGCCCAAGACATATACACGTGAAGCAACAATATTGTAACAAATCGCGCGTACAGAAAAAACATACGACCACCAGTTCTCTTAATATGCTGTGATCGATATCGCGGCTGTTTCTATGTTGATACCAGGGTAAATTTATACATTTAGCTCGCTTGCACGTGTCTGCGCAAGATACCGTCAGTACTCAACAAATGTACACTATAAGAATAACGAACACCGCACCCCAAAGGGTAACTTTTCCCCGCAAAACAGAGATGCAAAAGTTCATAATGCCAAACACTAACATAGTAACAAGAAAAAAATTCCAATACAGATTATCGTCTTAACCTGTTCAAGCATATCCATGAATACCTTTTCAAAAGATCAACATACATGTAAGTAACACAGCACCAGCACAGCTGAGTGCTCTTTTGTTTGATTTCTTCCTAAAAGAAATAACCCTTACACAAATTTGTAATTTGTAAATTGATGTAGATCCGTTCAGTAGGTCCGGCACAAAACATTTACGGTGAATATATATATACATATCTATATATATTCCCAATTTCAGGTCAGATATATTGTTTACCAAAGTATGGGATGTTAGCGAAACTAACATCTGTATATGTGTAAATTATAAACTACACTCAACTGGTAGTTCTTTTGTTTCATAATTTACCTTTTTGAAACACAAATTCTGAGTACATATACTGCATGTATAACAATTTCATGTGCACAAAAATTCAGTGTACATGTATAACTCTGAGTAAATCACTAGATGCAATGACAGAAAATTCACAGGGAATCACAAGTTTATATACAGTTCCAATTTTCAACAATTTCCAACCGGTTGTGTTTATCCTTGACTAGCTTGACTGTTGCCTGCTGTACGTTTTATACAGTGTCAGTGTAGACTAGATCTAGATCCATGTCTTGATTTGAGCAAGGTACTGTTTCGGTTGTTGGATTGATTTGACTAGTTATGATCTGGATGTTGTTACATTGGCCTACACATGGATAAATACATAAAAAATGACCAGTTATGATCTGGATGTTGTTACATTGGCCTACACATGGATAAATACATAAAGAACTGACCAGTTATGATCTGGATGTTGTTACATGAACATGTCATTGGCCTACACACGGATAAATACATGAACTGATATGATAATGGATCTAGGTCTAGGCCTAACTAGACCTAGAGATTGAGACTAGAGTCTAGATATAAACAATAAAATAAATCAGTAGATCTAGGGTCTAGATCTCTAGATCTAGGTCTAGACTTTACAGATAGACTAATCAACGTTTAGATAGCTACATGTATTAAACAAGTAGATCTAGACTCCAGGCTACTAGTCTAGGCCTAGTCTAGTACTGAAGTAACATTAAATAAAGAAATAAATACATAGAGGTCTAGGGTCTAATAAATAAAAGTTAATTAAAGTAGAGGGTCTAGTACTACTAGATCTAGATCTAGTAGACCACCGGTAGACCTAGACTATCCTGAATAAGTACTAAATAGGTTACTAAATTTAATGTAAAGTAGTTAAGATCTAGAGTCTAGATCTAGTCTAGTATAATATTCTGTGTTCAATGAAAGAAAGAAAAAAAATTGACAATGACAGACCGATCAGCATATCTCGGCAGATTTACAGCTGAGCACATAGCACACTTGTGTGAATTGAATCATATTGATACCAATGCTGTAAAGACCAAGCAAGAGCGAATCTCTTGTTTATGTGATTTGCCTAAGCTGGTAGAGGATGAACCAAAAAATACTGGTGTGGGTGTGGATGACCTTTTGCGGGTCATGAAGCACCTTGAAGATTTTCATCATCATGAGACTGAGAAACTATGCAAATCCTTATTGTCTGCTGCGATCGGTAACTCTGCACAAACTAGTCCTCTGTTAAAGGGATTACATCAGCTAAGTAACGATGATGATATGGTGTGCTACCTTAGCACTTTTGAGCGACTAGCCCTGGCAGCAAACAAGCCAAAGAGTGAATGGCCTCGGCTGTTAGAACCATATCTGACCGGAAGAGCTCAGCAGGCATTCCACGCCCTGAGTGCAAGAGAACAAAACAATTACGATGACGTTGTGCTGGCCATCAAAAGAAGGTACAACCTCACTCCGGAGGCATACCGAATAAAGTTCAAAAAGGAACATAAGAAGGCCAATGAAAGTTTTGAAGAATTCGCTAGTTATTTACAGGATTATTTTTTGAAATGGGTTGAGATACCCCAGGAGGCAGTAGAGATGCCTGAAGTCTCAAAGGGGCTCAATCTGGTCATGATTGACCAGTTTTTAGAGAGAGTGCCCGATGAAGTGTTGAGGTTAAAACTGAGGGAGCTACAAGCCACATCCCTCATGGTAGTTGCGCGGAAAGCGGATGAGTTAGTGATCCAGAGAGGGGCGAACGCTGGTAACGCGACCTCAGGGAGTGATCACTCCACTCCACGACGGACAGGTGCAAGCAGTAACCCCACAGGACGTAGATCCTTTAATGCTGCGTGCTACCGGTGTGGGCAGCTCGGGCACAGAATTGCCAACTGTCCGGTACCTCCGGGGGCCACGGGGTCAGGTTTCCAGGGAGGACCTCCACAGGGCTTTGCTCGAGAACCGTCGCCAAGGTGCAATTTTATTGCAAAATGTAAGGGGATTCACTATGTACAGACAAGAATAAGATATCAGACGGGAATTGAGTTAAAAAACACCTTTAATAAGGCGACAACGGCCTGAAAACACAATTCGAATCTCACAGACAACAGTCCATTTTTTAGTCACTCGATCCCGATCCCGATCTTATCGGTATCCGTATTGCTGGTTACACGATATCAATCCCTATAAAGTTAGTAAGTGGAACCGAAAAAGTTAAGCCTTTAGCTAATTTACAATGTAAAATGCATATATATAGATATATAGGTCTAGAGATCTAGATCTAGACCTATGCCTACTATTAAAAGGAGTAATTCGGTGATAAGTTTTGCTAGTTTACTGATTTGCACACACTTGGCGGTATAGATCTGGAGTGGAGTCTAGTCTGTTTCGGTCTCTAAAGACAGAGCCGACCCTACCCCAATAAGAGGCTAACGAACGAAAGAGACGGAAAAATTCGGTCTAGGGAATGGGTAATTACCAACGCCCTTATTAGAGGTCTACAGCTTACAGGCTCCGAATACAGGCTTAGCGTTAGCGCACTCAAAGAAAGGAGCAATAACAGACGCAAACATCAATACATGGGACTACGACAACTCAAGCAACATACTTTTAGCGACTGTTGTCGAAGCTTATTTCTCAGGAATTTCAACATCTACAACTCATTTCACTTTCATAATTTTTCAAAGAATTAATACATATGAATAAAATTAGTTTATATATAGAAATACTTACCTATTTAATGATCTGTAACAGTAAACATTCGGGATTGACGACTAGCGCTCGCTTGTTTGACGGTCCTCGCTGTTTAAACGCCCGCGACATAACGGACCAATAACAATAGAGTATTAAGGAACTCTGACCAATCAGAAATAAGGAAGCACCGCAGTCCTCCATTTTTAAATACCAATATGAATATTCACGTTTTTATTTTATTTATTTGTTTATTTATTTAAAAAACAGGGTAGCCCATTCAACAATAAGTTGGTCTCCCATGGAGCAATGTGATAACATACAAATCAAAGCATAATTGAACGATCAACATAAACATAAACATGATGTAGAATCATAAATGCAAAGAAATGGCAAGTAAACAAACGAACAACAGATGGATATTCTCTAAAATAACAGAAATAACAAACATGTAAAAATTAGACTAATATGAAAACATTGGGAAATATTGCATGT
>BEXV01000534.1:187695-217053 GCA_003118195.1 Hemicentrotus pulcherrimus | reverse complement strand
CCCCCCCCCCCCCCCTTTGGCACCTTCCATATACGTGGGATAGGCGAGTGTGATTTAAAGAAATGAAATGCAAGCATGTATACATGGTAGACTTTATTTTTCAAAGGAAACAAAATCATTACTTTTCTGGATCTGCCACTTTATCCTTTGCATAAGCGTACTTTTAAAGAGCAGACAAGGGGGCAGTTTGTCCCTCCACACTGCTTCCCGACAAAGAAAAGCAGCAACGTTTATAACTTCAATTTAGTTAACAGGTTAGGGAAACATTACAGGGAAAAATTATTTTAAAAAAACTTTCTTGCATGAAAATAACTCTCTTTAATTTGTTTTGCACTAAGCTCTATGCAAATGTTGGGGCTCTTTTATGACTTTCGGGGGCTCTTTTTGGCATTTCGGGGCTAATTCGCCCCGAGCCCCCGTGTATTTCCCCCTGAAACATAATAAGTCAAGAAACGCACGAAATATAGTCATTTTCTCAAAATAAGTCATTTTGGTTGACCCCCCACCCCCCCGCTAACGTAAACCCTGCCCTCAAAAGTGAATCCCATAGGCCTAGAGCGGCTATCCTACGTACATGGATTACATGAGAAGTTTCCCCTCCTAGGGCCAAGGTCTGGATACGTCACTGATTGTTTGTTTTGGGTTCCCTCCTTTCTAATGTATTTAACATGACTTTGCTTCTTAATCACTGTCCTTCCTTTCCTTTGTAATTAACACAGGCGTAGCCCACACGAGCACCTCGCCTTTGGGGCCTTGACAATTTTCTTTCCTCGTATCATCTCTCCATTTTGGAATCTGTATGAAAATGGTGAAAAATATTGTCAAAAAATTGAATAACAAAGCTCTCGAGATCTAATTACTTTTCATCGCATTCGGAAAAAATATTGCTTACAAACTTCCTCATTTCTTGCAGAAGTGATTTTAACTTCCCGATTCCCTTTTTGTCACGATCAGGATGATTGTTCAATTGCTATAATTGCTAATTGTCTGAAATTGTATAGTCTACTATAAATATCAGGAAATACAGAAGTAAACATTGTGTCCTAAAGTTATAGTTTTGGTTATGTCATGTGGAGATGATATCTTTTAAAAGAAAAGAAATGAATTGAAATGTACACAAATTCTCGCCTTTTTACACGACATCTATTTTCACAGTGGTCCGCACATTACAATAATTTACTACTTGAAAATGTACCCGATTGTCCAGAGATATAGAGTAGTGGTGTGGAAGGCTAACCGAGAGGTCCGGGCACTAAACCAAGTTGATGTGCTACTATCCCTTCTTTAGACATTATTCCTCATTAGATAGCCTATTTTCAATGCCCACAAATGAAATAGAATTGTTTAAACTTGTGAGCTCGCTTAAAAGTAATAAGAGTCCTGGCTTTGATGGCATAAAAATGAATTAATTAAGGATATTACACATGGAATTGTGACACCACTTGTTCATATTTATAATTTGTCTTTCTTATCTGGTATTGTGCCAGGACAAATCAAAATTGCTAAGGTAGTGCCAATATTTAAAAAGGGTGATCCTCAAACATTAAGTAATTATAGACCCATTTCATTATTGACATCCTCTTCAAAGCTTTTAGAAAAGCTTATATATGATAGAACAGTGATATTAAAAAAAAAAACTAAAATATTTTCTAAATTCCAGTTTGGCTTTCGTGAAAAGCACACCACTATACATGCAATTTTACACTTTGTTGATAAAATAGCTCAAGCACTAGATGATCACCTTTATACAATTGGTATATTTTTGGATTTCTCCAAGGCGTTTGATGCGGTTGATCATGAAATGTTAATAAGTAAATTGTCATATTATGGAGTGAGGGGCATCGCTCTTAGCTGGTTCAGGAGCTACTTAACAGGCAGAAAACAATATGTATCATTAAATGGAACTGACTCAAGTCATCAAATTATATCTTGTGGGGTCCCTCAGGGGTCCCTTCTCGGCCCCCTTCTTTTTATATTATATATTATTGATTTGTATATTTCATCTGATGTACTATCTTTAATATTTTTTGCAGATTATTCAAGTGTATTTTTTTCTTCATAAAAACCCTGAAGTTTTATCAAATACAGTTAATATTGAATTAAAGAAAGTTATTTTGTGGATTCATGCAAATAATTTGTCCTTGAATGTTCAAAGGACAAACTATATGTTTTTTAGTAACTTCTTTCTCTGTTTTGTTGTTTTTCTCGTTCCAGTTTGCTTTTTTCCTCTCGATCCTTTTGTATATATTTTCATCTTCTCCTTTTCAAATTTCAAGCTATCCCCTTTGTAAATATTTCCCCCATATTTAATCATGTGTAGTTTTGATAACTTTGAAACAATTCAAAAAGTGAAACATTGATGGATTATGTCATATGGGGACCTTGCTCTTACAAGCCCAGCTTTTCTAAGGTCTCCTCTTTCTTTCATTTGGAATATATATCGACTTAAAATTGCACTTAAATTGTTTTTTTCTTATGCTGTTTTTTCTTCTATTATTATATGTAAGAATGTTGTGAAATAAATAAATAAAATGAACCTTGATCAGCACGTCCCTCGGAGAGGAGTTAAAGCTGGCGGTCCTCTATTCATATTCATAGGCTGTACATGTGTTCTTAGCAGTCAGGTAAAACAAACAAACCAAAATCTACCCAAGCTTTGATATGGCTCCCGCAACAATATTGTATCGGCGCACAGCGCATTTAAAGGAGTGTATTCTAATAGAAACCCACTTACATGTACTACACATTTCGGTTAATGTACCAAATGTTTCTTGATGATATGAGTGTCGTGCCGGAGCTCGAACCCACGACCTCCACATCTGCAGTCAAGTGTCGTATCCCTCTCGACTTTGACACATCTAGTACCAGAAAGTAGAGGAAGATTAAGAAGGCGAGTGTAATCCCCCCAACTCAACAATAATAAGAATAATGAATGACAATGAATACAAAATAATAAAATAATAATTTCCAAAAAAAAAGAACAATAAATAAAAATCCCACCACATACAAAAAACGAACAAGAATTACAAACTGACGATTTGCAATTTGAGGAAGGAGAAAGAAGAGGAAGGAAAGGGGAAGATCTTTACTTGAAAAAAAAAATATTATTAACTCATCATGCTCATTAAAGGATGGAATAACCAATCTCTTGGAGTATCATGATCATTTCGATATTTAAACAAAATTATTGTTTATATTTTATATGAATATTTATTTGTACCCTTTTATGAAAATGTTTGAGTTCACTTGCCAATTTATTTAGGCCTATGTGAAGATTTTTTGAGATTCTTTTACTAACATGTTGTAAATTATGTACAATTTTCTTTATGAGAGAAGAGAATAATAACAAATATGAAAACAAAAAATATATTAAAAATCAGCCGGTGTACTGACATTTTCACAAATAAAAACAAAACAATACATCAAGACGAAAACATAACTATCAGCATAATTGTAATAATGAAATCAAAATAATACCCGACTTGGCATGGGAAAAAAACAAAGAAAAAAGGCAAAGATAAAGGTCATTAATTAGAAAAGGGAAACATAAATGGGTCAAATTAGGAGTGAGCAAGGTAAGGAAAAGGACAAGAAAAATAAATGAAGAGAATGATAGAATGAATGTAAATTCCTTTAAGTAACACAAAATGACAATAATTATAAACAATCGCTGTATGATACACTTATATTGTCAGTTTCTTAGTGTAAAAGGGTCCTTTTCTAATAAACAGTTAACCATGTATATTTTAATGTATATTAATGTGCTCATTACAATGTTCGTTTGATCAACATAGTAGTTATAATGCATAAGATGTTTATTATAGCATTACATAATCGCTTTTTAAAAATCATGCCTGCGAACAAATTTCTTAGTCTGTTGGTATTATGAACCGTGACAAACAACAAAGAATACACTATTTAGAGACAAAGTAAGGGGGTAATATATAACAATAGTACATGATAAGAAATGAGATAATATAGCGATACAAATATGATTCTTAGGTGCATGTGCTCTTTTTGATGTTATTTTCGGAATAGAAATATATTAAACAAATCGATATGATGGAAAAAGGACATGGCAAGGAGGAAACGAGAGACAATAAAAGTTTAGATTCAAAGTGTAATCATTAATTCATTGCATACACTACATGGATTATTGTGAAATTTGTTAGTTGGTTGCTTAGATTTTACCCGACTGCTAAGAAAGCATGTTTATGACTGTAAGTAGGCAACCAAGGGACCAACATCTATACGTCTTCTCCGGGGGATCTGGTAATGAGAATTAATACCTTACCAAAAGGCACTAGCGCATCGGCTGGGTTTCGAACCCGGGACCTCACGGTTACGAGACCACTGCTCCACTACCCAGCCATCGCAGATGATTGAAAATTGTTAAACTAAAATGTTTTACCTTTTCTTTCTTTATCTCTGCTATAAGCTCCCTTCATATTTTACTACCTTTCTCCCCTCCCACTTACCNTTCGATATTTAAACAAAATTATTGTTTATATTTTATATGAATATTTATTTGTACCCTTTTATGAAAATGTTTGAGTTCACTTGCCAATTTATTTAGTCCTATGTGAAGATTTGTTGAGATTTTTTTAATAACATGTTATACCCAACTTCCCTCTCCCCTACATACGTGGGATCTTATCCACTTATCCATTTTGTTTAATGAATATATTACACTATATACAAATTTATGTGGTAACGAATTATTATCTCTTTTGTCCAACAGTCTGTTGATCATCACCTTGGTCGCCATGGCAGCGAACATTACCGCCATCACCATCATCCTCCGGGTGCGTAGTCTGAGACAGAACCCTCATAACCTCTTAATCCTCAATCTCTCCGTGGCGGATTTGGGCGTGGCCCTTACCAGTATGATCTTCTCACTGGTTTCCGTCTTTGATGTTGGCCATCTTCTCCTGACATACCATAAATTGTGTCTGGTAAGTTAGACTCTCTTTGTTACCTACCGCTCTCTACCCTGGGGGTGTTTCACAATTATCCTAAGTTGAACTTATCTCTATTTTGGACTTAACAATCATGGATTGTCATTAGCATCCTCGAAAATGTTTTGTAAAAGTTATTATAAAAGGCATAAAATGTTGATTCAAAATTTTCATATTTTCGATTATCAAGGAGATTTCATGTTTTTGATGTGAAGTTTATATTTTCTCCTCTTTTCCTCAAGCGAGGTTTTTATTTCCACAAATTCAATAAATATTTACATTAATTACTCAATGATTGAATGAAAAACAACATTGCTGAAAATTATATTCAACAATTCTTCCAGCTGAGTATTATTTTTGTTGCTAACTTCATTCAATTCTATATTAGCAACGACTTGAATTTGAAAAAAAAAAACAAAGCATGCGGGTAAATAACAGAACCATTGACAATATTTTTAACTTAACATTAAATTCCATATTGCTCATAATTCAAAATAATATTCAGGAGAATTTCTTGTATCTCTTTTTTCTTGTTTCCTATGTCCTTATACCTACAACTAAAATCTTCTGGTGTATTTGTAGTCATACTTGGAATAGGTGCAATATCAATTGCATATTATTTTTCAAAACATAATCACATCACATCCTTGCAATACAACAAAAAGTGAAACGTTGAATCAACTTTTCTACAAGTGTTGCATTAACTATTAATCACAATTTGCCGTTTATATAAATTTTATTTTGAGGCAACAATCCTGTGAATCATCTTGAATTTAAATTTTTCAATTTTGATATAACTAATTTGCTTTAATTTAAATGAAAATACATCCTTCCAAACAGAGTCATTATCTAGATCTAGAAAGGAATTCCACACATAAATAATAAGTGGTTCGCTTGACTTCTTCGCTTTAACAAACTATAGTTTTCTTTCAACGTGACTTTAATAACAACATTTCCTCTATCCCTTCTTATTATATTTATAACATTCAAAATATCACGTTCATCTTCAAAATCATTGACATCACTTGATATATCTAACCAACACTGCGGAAATGCTTTTTTTTTTCTTTTTTTTCATTTTTAAAATCAAAAAGAGCTTTTTTTGCGTTCACCTTATCATTAATTTAATGTTTGTAAAGTCACTCCTGATAGCGTTTGTAATCAAATTCTCGACAAAACAATATTCTTTTTCTTAAAGGTAATGTTACTACTTTTTCAAATAATTTAATTTCAAATATTTCTTACTTTTAACATATCAATGAATCTTAGTACAAAACAGATCTACATAAAAATTCTGGCTAATTGTGTTAAGTTCATTATAAATAAATATCATTTATATAAAAGTTGAACTGTAAACAAAGTGGCAAACCCCCTATTTTAGCTGACCAGTATCTAAAGATATTTTTCTAACTAGTGAAGTTATTGAATGAAGTTATAAGTACGATTGAATTGCCCTTTAAAGTGATTTTAAATACACTTCCTTGTTCTATTCAAGGACATTGAACAAGTTCCTTAGAATCTTTACAAAAAAATAAATAAATGTGAATTAATGAATACTATTAATAGCAAAAGCTTTGTAATCATCATCATCATGTTCATCATCATTAATTTTCAGTTATCATATCCGTATCACACATTTTCTTATATTTTTTGTTATGGGTGTTCCTGTTCCATAATACTTGTGGTTTTAAGAATCCTATGAGTGTTTTTGTCTTCAACTCATTCATTTATATATTTGTTTATATAAATATATCTGTGTTATGTATATGTAAGTATGCAGTATGCAGGGCTCCCTGGTATAGCAGAGACACATACATGGACTTGAAATAAGGCTATCTTGTTACAATATTAAAAACTTAATTAATAAGACTAAAAAATGAATAACTATTTCAAATGCAAAACATATTTGTGGTGTCAAGCTATTTGATATTAGATATATACGATTTATGTAACATCAATACTTACTATTCGTTGGAATTATCAGATTACTTTGTTTCTTGATTCCCTAATCAAATCATTTTCTGCACTGTCTGTATGTTATGTATGATCAAACACTGTTTTTCAATCCTTAACAAGGTTTCAGTATTTTTAATTTAATTAAAATGAATTTAATTCATTTAACATCATTGCATGTTTTATCTTTTTTCTTCTTCAAAAAGGCAAAAAGGAGAAAATAATGTTACACAAGAGACCATCATCAAGAAGGTGAAAAGTCACAGAAAAGCTTCGAGATTGTCTGATCCACCGGTTGCCAATAAATCATTATTTTCATAATCAATATTATATCATTATTAACTTTGAATTGTTTGCTTAATTGCCAATAGAAACAAGTAATCATACACACTTTGTTATACAGTGTAACGATAGCTACCTATAATAGCCTAAACAATTACTTTATGATATGAATTGGACGACTCGTAGTCGAGTGGTTAAGGCAATTTAATTACAATGTGAAGGTCGTGGATTCGACCCCGACACAGCCTAATAACCTTTGGCAAGGCATTAATCTATATATTCCACTCCATACCCAGGAAAGAAATGGGGACCTGTTAGGATGACGAAAGCCTCTGTGTTAGTAATTGTCTAAGCCCTCATATGAAAAATATGATAGGAATACTCCCAAGAGCTTGGAGACGTAGCACATAGTGTATGAATGAATCCAATGACCGGGGTAATAACATCTGTAAAGCGTTTAGAGACGGTATTTCGTAATAAGCTCTATATAAATTCAGATCATTAAAATGAAAGTTTTTAGCCACCCTTTCCAGTAGAAGCTCTATGAAAGGGCAAAAAATGAACTTTATAGAAATATAATTTTCTCTTTGAAATTCAAATACCGCCCGCCAAATGACGTTTTGGTACACTCTCTTCAAATTGTTTTTTTTTTATCAATCATGCGTGGAATATGGGTTGCACCAGATGAAAACAGAGGATCTAAGCTTTACACATCTGCGTCATCTATTAACTATAATTGTGATTAAGTTATGATAAAGTATCGATAATTCTCAGTTTCGTTTTTTTCTGGGACGCACTGTATAGGTATACATTTGATGCATGGGTTTTATGTCGGCTTTATTGACAAACGCAGTGTGGTCAAACTCAGTTAAATTTTTGTTTTGCTTTCGCAAACAAAATTAATTGCTTTGTTTTAATTGACTTTTTAATAACTCTAATTTTAGAAATTTTATAAAATAGAAGGCAGAAAAAAAGTGCAAACAAACAAAACAAAATTTAATTACATTATTTGGAATCTTCCTTTTACGAACGCTTACTTCAAAAGAAAACAAAGAAGAAAAACATTACAAACAAACGAATGAACAAACAAACATTCACGTATCGATATAAGTACGTACCTTTAACAGTCAATAGACTTATGGCTCAGTGGCATGTTGGGCAATATGACACCAATCATTTGGTCAGTTGTTCAGGATGAAATCGAAAGAATCGCGGTTGATGTTATGAAATTGAAATCGAAACAATCCACATGCTGACAGCTAGTAATGACCCATTTTCAACCGGAATGCCCCTATCATTTTTTAACCACAGCACGCTACTCCTATTCAATCAGTACAAAACTAATCCCAACCGGCTTTTGACGACCTTGCATTATGTGGTGAGATATCTAGTTTTACAAGGTAACCTGTCTCTTAGCTTGTCCAAATCCATCTCTTGAAATGGAGTACCTTTGAAATGAATGATCTATTGTATGAACTGATGGGTATTGTCTACTTATTTTTTCATCCATTCATACATTTTGCTTTATATTTTAGTGAGCCATTATCTTTATATGTAACTTTTCAAAATTGGTTTGTTTATTCTTTCTTAACAGTCAAGTATACTTTCAAAGGTATCAAACCCGATTTCAATTCAATTCAATTTTGTTCATTTTATATATATATACATATATATATATACATATAGCAGAAACATGGTTCATACAAATACAATATTTACATGAAGGACAGCCTTGGCTGGAATATTCATGTTTTCATGTTCGGCACAATTGATAACACTTTTAAATATATACATGTAAAAAACTAGCAATATCAAAAATAAGACTTAGATTCTTTAACTAAAATACATAAACACATTGCACAATTTCCCAAAAATACAGCTGTAATTGTTTACAAATTTCCTATTTATTAACCACAAGCATGGTCAAGAGATTAAAATTGGAAGATTTTAAACAGCCTACTTGGGGGAGGAGATAAGCACTTAGTATACCTACAATAACCATAAAAGTACGAAATAAAACAAGTTTTTCAACTTTTATTGAATATGTCAACTAAAAACGACAGTTGGCTATTTTTAAACCTTTTTGCTTTGAATTGAAATTGTTGATAAACGGGAATACGGAGAAGAGTTATATTATTGTTTTTCTGAGGTAACCAGGTCTGACAAATAAAGTGATTTGAAATGGATTTTGCGAATGTTCTTCAAAGTGCTAGTCTCCTCTCTTCAAGAGATGGTAAATTGCATACTTGGCATGGATTAGAATAGGTGATGTAACTAGGCCCTAAATAAATATTACATACTCTACGTTGCATGTGTTCAAGATTATTATTTTGTTCTACTGTAAGACTGCTATGGAATGCAGGAGCTCAGTAATTGGTTGTATTATAACCTAGGTAAATTAAATTTCTTACGTTTCTCAACATGTATAGTTTTCTATTGCATCTTTTGACTAAATCATTAACATGTAAATTCCATTTTAAATCAGATTGTATAGTGACTCCAAGAATCTTGAGAGTTTGTAAATTGCAAAAAGTAGAGTCATTAATAGAGAGAATTTCAAGAGGAGCATGATAATTCATAAAAGTAACCAAGGGGTTGAGTGACATATAGTTAAGTATGGGTTGTAATTGTGAAACGTCTGTTGATTTACGACATAAAGATAAATCATCAACATATTTGAAGTATTGTATAGAAATATTTTCACATAAATCGTTATCCATAATTGAAAACAGAAATGGGCCAAGACGTGTCCTTTGGGAAACACCGGCATGAATAAATTTAATATCAGACAGAGTTCAATTGTATAAGAAACTTATGATCCAATTCATTGTTCAAGGTCGTATGTGCATATCAACCAATTTTTCAATTTGAATATTGTGGTCCAAGCGATCAAAAGCTTTTTTAAAATCTGTACATACAAAAGTTGATATACACCTGTTGTTTACTGCATGTTTAAAAAGATGATGCAAAAGGCCAAGAAGATAATGCGTGGTAGATAACCCTGGTCTGTTACCGGACTGATGTATATCTATTCGTTTTTCAATATCTTTCAATAACCATTGAGCCATAAAAGATTCAGCCAACTTAGAAACATGCAATTACTTTCTGGTTCCCACTATTTATTTTGTAATAATAGTGTATAAGTTTTTATTCCTTATTTTGTTCGATTTGAGGTTCAATTTCAATAATCTATTGTACAAGTATTAATTATACATATTGTGTTAATGATCTATGCACCTTCCAATTTAGGAACCGACATAAACAAATGCTGTGCCCAGTTCCACACTTCACGATGATTCAGACCTGCGGTCCGATTCTCAAAGAAAGGCCATTATAGTGGATATGGAAATCTAAACCAACATATATCTTCCCGATTTAGTTTCTGAACGATGATAAGATTATCAACAACCGAAATTTGTAATAGTGCATTTATGCCCCCTAGTCAGAATTATAGACGAATCTGCCTCACATCGTAGACAATTATATCACTGGTCTGACGACTGACGTCTCTACGATTCGATCAGAGCCGACTCAGCTTTTCCTTCCCTAAAGAAGCTTGAAATTCACTTAAGTTGACATTTTATGAAGCAATTGATTCCTGATCCTCGATCATTAAGACTTTAAAAGTCTTAATATTTATATAAAATGCTACTGCAAATTCATTCAAAATAGGATCGTAGTCAGAACGCAATCTACACGTTTAGTGTGCAATGGGTTTTCATGTTTTTTTTAACCAGTAGTTGTATTAAAGTCTTCACTATTTCTGCCTCAGTAACGCAATTTACATATAGATAGCCAATGATCATGCTAATATCAACGACATCTTGGAGAGAGTTGATATAGGCCTACATTGCCGAAGGTGCTCTAATTCAGAGGTGATATCGGACAACGAATAAGCACATGAAAAACTACACAATATTTAAGAATGGCCCTCCAAGTTGTTTCAGCGGCATGGATCACGTTATTCAGCAGACATACTTAACCCTCCTGCAGCCAAGGATTAAGTAAGCCACTTAAGCAACCATTTTTTTCTCCTGGCAGTAAGCCCATTCAAAACTTGCTTTCATGACATACATTACCCGCGAAACTGCAAAGGAACTGTCAAAGTGAAACTTTCTTGATACGATCTTTTTAATTATTATGTACATGAGGATATGGTAAATTATATATTCTCAAGTGCCGAATTCCTTCCCTCTTATCAACACAAGTTGTAGTTAGCCAAATTAAAACTGCAACAATGACGGGTTAGGGTTTCAAATTCAAGGGATTCTCCCTCTTGTAACCTCCAGAGTCATATACATGTATACACAAGTTCAATTTCTCACAACATGGTGCATATTTATTGTTTGTGCCTGTCCAACAAAGCCGTGGTCACCCTATTTTGACCAACTCAAACCGCGTTAGCTCGTTCGTTCGTGTCTCCTTAGATCAAGATAGTTATGTAAAGTTCCTTAATTAAAAGTAAATTAAATTAAATTAAGTTCTTCCATCGTTTGATTGCTGCAAATGCCTTTTCATTAACAAGGGACAGGTCTTCATCTGTGCAAACCGTTCCGCCGCACTGCAAGAGGTGGTCCATCGTCTGAGTCTCTCCGCAGTCGCAGAGAGTATCTCCTACATGGGCATAACCCCATCTTGCCATATTGACCTTACACCGCCCCATTCTCGTCCGCATTCGATTTAGGCATTGCCACTCCGGCCACTTCAGGTTAAGACCTTTGATGAGTACGGGCTTGGCTGATTGTGGAGGATTCTGTTCAGGTGGTGGGACAGAATCGAGGAAGCTGTGTCGGGATGTAAGTAGTTTGTGGGGTTGCAAGTATCCGTGTAGCATGACTTGTGTCTGTCATCTGTCGCCTGCTTAATCCGTTCCTTTAGGCAGGTGTTAGTGCGCCTTTGGTTAGAAGATCCAATGCCAGCGAGGTGATATATCTCCTCAACTTTTGTTGGTTTCAGGCAGCCTTTTATCTTTCGATATGTGTTATCGAGTGTGGTGTCAAGCTTCTTTACATGGGCTGATCTCCTCCAAACTGGACAAGCATATTCTGCGGATGACATGCATAGGGCAACAGCTGCACTTTGTATAGTTTTGGGGTCTGCGCCATAGTGTGAAGATGCTAGCTTCCCGATGATGGCATTTCGAGATTCTACTTTGCCTATTGTCTTCTCGATATGTTTCTTGAAGGATAAAGTGCGATCGAGTTTTACACCTAAATACACTGGATGCTCGCAGTGGTTAAGTTGCACATTGTTCCACTTTAGCTTCAGTTCTTTCTTTGCCTCCCTGTTCTTCAAGTGGAAAACACACACCTGAGTCTTGGATGGGTTTGCCCGTAGGTAGTTTGCTCTGTAGTACTCCGAAAGGCTTCCGAGCGCTGTGTTGAGATGGAGTTCAACAGCTTCGAAGGTACTATGCTGGGCTGTGATGCAGGTATCATCTGCATAGATGAAGTTTCGAGTGTTCTCTGTTGAAGGGATGTCAGCAGTGTAGATGTTGTAGAGTGTTGGCGCCAGGACGCCACCCTGGGGGAGACCGTTTTTCTGTTTCCGCCATCTGCTCTTCTGCCCATCAAGTTCGACAAAGAAGCGTCTGTTCTGCATCATCTTCTGAATGAATCTGGTGAGTTTGAGGTCATTTGTGATGTCATGAAGCTTTGTCTGTAGTCTTTGGTGATTGACGGTGTCATAAGCCGCAGATAAATCCACAAATACTGCACCTGTGATGAGGTTCTTCTGAAAACCGTCTTCGATGTGTTGGGTCAGGTTGAGAAGTTGTCCCGTGGTGGATTTTCCTGGTCGGAAACCTGCCTGCTCACAGTTTAGTTGGCTGTCAACGTGAGGCCCAATTCTGTTGTGAATAAGGCGTTCAAGCAGCTTGTATGTTTGGCACAGGAGCGAGATCGGTCGAAAGTTCTTGGCTTCGTTTGAGGATAGCGACGACTGTTTTGGGACACAGGTGTCCTCGATGCAGTTGTTAAACATGTCTAGCAGCCATTTCTGTGCTACAAAGCCCATGTGTTTGATCTGCTCCGATCTGATGTCATCGATGCCTGCCGCCTTGCTGACGTGTAGCGTGGAGATACCGTTCTGTAGTTCTTCTTTAGAAATAGGTCTTGTGAACAGAGATATGTTCTGGTCAACTCCAGGTAGTTTGTGCCTGTGTGAATTAGTCGTCTTGGGGGCCTTTCCATTTTTTAACAGCTGATGTGCTACTTTGTCTGCCGTAACATTATAATGCTGGTGAGCTCTGGTGCTGTTAATTCCGAGCTTCCGTATGGTGGCCCAAGCTTTCCTGCTGCTGTGTCTTAGGTCTGTTGTTTCAATCATGTGCTGCCACATCTGCCTATGTCGTTGAGATATCCTTGATATTAGCTCTTCTCCAAGGTTGATGGTGTCCTGTGAGAAGGGATCTGTGTTGTAGGCTGTGGTGTTGGTTGCCAGAAGCTGACTTGATTCCTCATCGATGCCTGGAATGTATGTCGTGCGGCAGCCTCTTTGGATATGTCTACGTGACACCTTCTTGACTATATCTATGAATGATTCATAGTTCTTTGGATCTGCTGGGAGATGTGTTTGGGCACGATTAATTTGTTCGGTGAAAGCAGGCCAGTCTGTCTTAGCAAATTTGAACCTGCGCTTGAACGGGGTCTTGTTTGGTGTGATACCCGCGTTATCTAAACTTTCCTAATCAATGGCTCTTGGGTAATCTCTTTGGATTCGCCATTCGCTGACTCTATTAATTGAAAAGAAGTTTTGTATAACATTATCTTGAATATTCAAATTTCATTCTTTACAATCAAATACTTTTACATGAATCATACACTACATTTATAATGTGGTGTTAACTTCTTTTTCTCTCTCTCTCTCTCTCTTTTATTTCTGACCACTGCAGGCTCATGCATTCTTTGCGATGATCTTCTCATACGTCAACTTTCCAACGATTGTCTGCATTGCTGTTGATCGGGTGTTGATAGTCACCAAAAAGTTACCACTTAGTCGTGCCAGAGCTTACATCATGATCGCTTGTTGCTGGATCATCGCACTTACCAATGTCATGTTCCCCACCAACAACCTTTACCTGTCAGGGTTTGCCTATCTCCCTGATACTCTGCACTGCTCACCGGTATGGCCCAATCGTATCTTTCGAATCCTCTACGCAATAATCAACTACGGAGTGGTGATCATCATATTGACAACTTGCTACATCATCATCACATATCATCTGCGGAAGAAGGGAAAGCAACTTCACAGTCACAAGAATTATTCTGTTAAAATACAAGGCCTTAATACATCAGTGTTATCCCACCAGTCACCTGTGCCGATGGAAACGAAAAACACTGGACAAATGACAATGCTTTCATCATCTGTTATCGAGCATCCCTCTTCCGATACCACAGGGTCTGATCCTCAAGCACCAAAGACGTCATCCACTAAAGAGCCACCAACTTCTTTGGGTCAGCATCCTGAGCCATCCGAGTTGTCCTCTTGGATTGTCAAATCATCTGGAATACAGCGAGAGTCTTATCCATTAACCTTCTCAGCTGAGTCACCAAGAGTCAAAGCGTCTGAGACTTCATCGACCGAAGAGACACTTACCTCAAAAGACAAGAGTCTTGAGTCGTTGGAACTATCCTCTGCAGTTCTAAAGGCTTCTGGAATGCATCTCGTTTCGGAGCCTACAAATACTTCTCAAGCACAATCGTCACTTTCATCACCTACAACTGACCATCGCTCTCAGAAGAAGAAGGAAGAAGGGAAGGAGGAGGAGGAGGAGGAGGAGGGGGACAACCATACTCTTAAGGCAAAATATGCATACGGAGAAGAACAAACACTGAGGAAAGACAAACAGTCCCCGTCCAACCCAACTTCTCTATCGGAAACTGTATATGCTGCACCAATAGATCAAGGTTCTACCGGCATGGCCAAGAAGAAAGAGGGTGGTAACAACCTTTTACAGAAGGAGTTTTACTCAGTAACAGAAACCAGAACAAGTCAAGGGTACGACTCTGAGAAGGAAGTGAAAGGAGACGGGAAGAGGAAAGTGAGAGCTGATAGAAAGAAGTTCAGGGCCGAGAAAAGAGTAGCAATAATGGGTAAAGATAATCATGAACTAAACTCCTCCACTTTCCATACATTCATTGCGTTCTTATCCAAATGATGTTCATAGCCATGATCCAATGAATCATGACCGACCTTTGTGACCCTGTTGACGACGGTTCTCAACAGTTAAGGTACAAAACATTTAAAAGGTTCCCACACATTTTGTTCATGTCAAATGGAAGAAAGAAACTGAAACACATTGAGAAATAGAAAAAGGGATAATTCGGACATGTCGATAACCAACAATGAATAATGTATTAGGCAGTTCTGCTCTGTGAACTTGCCATGACATGAGTCATGAAATTGAAAGCCTTTGTTCCACAATCTGGTTCTGCATGGTAGAAGTAAAGCCTTCTTATCCTGTTCTCTCTCTCTATCTCTCTCTGTCTTTCTCTCTCTGTATTTTTCTTCCTCTTTCTTTGTCTTTCTCTTTCGATTTCTCCCTCTCTTCTCTCATTTTTCTCTATCATGGCGTTGCACAAGTACTACTGCAACCGAAAATCCTCAGTTCAGAAACGGCTTTCCTCTACTGCAGTGGTTACTAACCAAAGCTTGTCAGAAGCCTACCTGAAAAATAAATAAATCAATAATACATGTAACTTGATATTGAAATGGAAAACACTCTTCCCCCTCTTTCTGTCTCATTTCTCTCCTTCTTTCTGCGTATATGTATTTGACAGTGATTTCTTTTCCTTTTCAGGAGCTTTGCTGGTTCTGACCACCATGCTATGCTGGATGCCGTATGTCCTGCACCACTCCAAGTACCTAGGCCTACCAGAGGGTCATTGGTTTGGTGTATTCACCATGTGGCTGGGATACTGTAATGCTCTTCTCGATCCACTCATCTACTCGTTCATGAACTATCGCGTCAAAAAAGAGATCAAGAGTTTCTTTCGATCAATTTTTGCTGTTTGCCACCGCATGAAGTGTTGTTTCCACGATAAACATTCCAACTAGAGGGAATTCAGTGTTCCCCGCTTAGTCTTGCTTTGACATTTATTATATTAGTACGGAAGTATAGCTGCAAAATGTTGCATTTTATTACACTGACATGTCGGCAGGGAGGGGGGGGGGGGCGGCGCTTTAGGGCAGAAATCCCCTTCTCAAGCCCACCCCCTTGAAGAGAGCAAAAAGATGAATGCCACTAATAGAAACCGACAATTTCAGGACATGAAACAGTAGATAATTCGTGGCTCGACAGTTTTGACTGTATTTGGAACAGAGCATCAATTAGAAGCATCATTTAGTGAATTATATTTTTCATTTTATTGGTAATGTGTTCATAAATAATTCTGATACGTTTGCCCACTGAGGCTAAAGATATGTGTTTCAATAACCCGCCTACAGAGGGCGTTTAGGCTTTCGCACCTAGATTTAAAGGGCAAGTCCACTCTAAAAAAAACAACATACTTGCAATAGTTTTTGATAGGAGCAGAAAATCAGACAAACCAATCAAAAAGGTTTGAGCAAAATCGGATAACTAATAAGAAAGTTATGAATTTGTAATGACGTAAACAACTTTGAAAATCACAAGCCAAATTGGCAAATCACTCATGAGTCTGTGACGTCATTGCATTGCCTAACTATCCACTGATTGATTCCTTTATATTGAAAATATGAATTTCCAGTTTTCCCCCTAAAAATCTTATTCCCTCACACCAGCGTCCGAGTTGTATTAATAGCATTATGTTTTTGTTTGGATGCACTAATAAAGAGTAATTATTTTCCAGTTAAATAATGAAAAATGTGAATTTGTATAAACCATTTTTTTCATAAAATCAACGATTATGAATATACAATTATTAGAAAAAAGTATCAATTCTTCAAAGTTGATAAATGATCCGTGTGTGAATGACCCGCCTTCAGAAGGCGTTTAGGCTCTCACGATCGCACCAAGATGGATTAATGGATTGTAACTTTTTTCATAAACAATTCCGATACGTTTGCCTGATAAGGCTAATGATCTTTATACAGAGGGCGTTTTCACGATCTTGCCAAGATGGAGCGAGGCGTTGTAATTCACTTTTTACAAGGAATAAAGTGGTCTATGTCTATCAATGCGATGAGGTCATAAAACTCTAAACATCCAAAATATGTGGATCTCTTTTTTGAACCTTTCATATTGTATATTCAACTATTGTAAATTTTTAAAAGTTGTTAATAGAATACAATTGATTGAAATCACTCTCACTATTCTACTTTATCCACCGCACAACTATACGTGTATAGTATTCCTCCTCCTTTTCTCCTATTTCAATTACATAGCATCTTAACGGAAAGCCTTTTCACATCTCCTCGTCTTTTTACAGCTTCAATTTCAACACTGTTTAACATGGTAACAGATTGTGTGAGGCTTAATACGCAAGTGATTTGTTAGACATATTTATTCTATAAGTTATTATTCATTTAAAAATTATTTTTTATCATGACAATATTTTTGTTATGTTGTACTTTTCTTCAAGATGTCGCTTTTATGCCCTACATCTACCAGTATTTTCCCTGGGCTATTATGTCTCCTTTGTTGTGCACGTGTGATCAGTGAAATGACATAGAATAACTACTGACCCTTAGAATAAAATCCTGACCTCCAAAATTAGGTCAAAGGTAACAAAAAATATGTTGTGTCATCTTCCTTCGTAATCCTGTGCATTTTCACACCAAGATCATCAAAATACCTTATTTTGTTGCTGAGATACAACGTTTATTGTTTTAATGCCAGGTCAATGACCTTTGACCCTCAGAAACAAAATTTACCCCTTCCCCTCTGCTCTTGGAATAAATAATAACGCCCATATACCCCCGTTTTTGCCACAATAAGTTGAAATTAGCCTCTTTGATTATGTTTGTGCTCATTTTATATGATACGGTAATTTTAGTCTTATAAATATAATATTTTAGAGATAAAACAGCTTTTTTGACATTTGACCTCATTTTCGGAGGTCAAGATTTTATTCCAAGGGTCAGTAGTTATTCTATGTCAATTACCATTGCAATCCTGTGCATTTTGACACCTAGATCATCTATATATTATATTTTAATGCAGAAATACGATTTTTAGTGATTTCGGCAGAGTTTATTGACCTTTGACCTCTAATAAAAAATTCTCCCCAACCCCCAACCTTCCTTCCTTTTTTTGGTAGTGGTCCATACCCATACCTACCCAAATCAGTTGAAATTAGCTTCTTTTAAATTTTTTCACAGATGAACCTTAATTTAACATGACGAGAACAGCCCATTAGAGCTTTACCCTAGTAGTTACAGTTTACTAGGGTGTTAGCTCATCAAATTCACACTCGATCCACTCGGCGGGTTTAACAAAATAGTTGACATCATTTTGTGCCGTATGCAAAGGTGCTAGGCAGAGTGTGAATTTGATGAGCAAATTTTCAAATGGAGTGTTTTCCTCATGAAGGATACTAAAAGATTAAAAATATAATACCTAAACACGAAGAAGGTGTTTGATTCTAGTTTACTGTTTCTGATTTTGTTGTCTCATGTGATGGATATTTGCTATGGGCCCACACAATATGGAATACTTTTACACTCATATATCATGTGAATAAACGGCTGCAATAAAAGAAATAAAAGAAATAAAACAAAGGTATGTATACTTGGTAAATGAAAGTGATGCATTCAAAATGTTTTGTCATTGTCAGTTTTAGTTTAATTCTAATTTGTACTAGAACAATCGATGTAAAGATCTATGACCAAAGGAAAATAAAAACAAATCACATAATCAGTGTACATTGACAATTTTAACATAATGCATTATGCAAATCTATAATTGAATTGAATTAAATGTATACATTAGCTGTTAATTATTGTACAGCTATTGTAAGTAAGAACTGTTGAAATTCAGGGATCCACTGTAAAGCAGGGCTTGCAGAATGTGAATCCCTCAAATAATGATAATTAAACAATTATGTAACAAATAAATCTAAGAATTGCGGTGAAAAGGAAAATAAAATAGAATGAATATATTTATCTGTACGTAGGGAGTGATAATATATTTATAAATCCCTAATTTAAACCGAGAGAAGAGTTTAAGGAATCATAAGTGAAGGTTTGTCTCGTATCATCAACCTCCACAATTACTTCCCTGTTTAAACTCATAAATCAAAATACACTGTAGCCAGGCGGGCGATAACTGATATGCTTTTAACACAGAGTTAACGCCCTTCTGGCTCCGATTGGCAACTGGCTACTTACATTTTTTATCATCTTGATACAACCAATTCGCATGCGATGTTGATAGTTAAATAAATAGTTGGTAGTTTAATAATACAATTAGTTGAATGTTTATATTAGCCTGCGGTTCGTGCTGTCTGATTTATAATGCGACCGAAACTGAACAAATGATAGATTATTGCAAGATAGATAAGAACTCATGATTGAATAGGCTACTCAAGGGAAAACCGAAAGCTTCATGGGATCGTCTTTTGTCAGGACAGAACATTAAAATATTAATAAAGCATGCATAGTACACCGGGTTTAAAGATACTATGTCCTTTTTGCAGCCAACCTCAAATTCTGTAGAACTTTGCAGGAATTATGAATATGTCATGTATGTCCTATCTGTGAAATTTAAACGTGAGCAGTGTCCTTATATTTAAATTATGCAAGGAAACCCGTTTACTTGCTAGACTTCACTGTCAGACACTAATGTCGGTATTGAGTGACCGACTGGTTTTTTCTTCTTCTTTGGTAATAACATACAAAAAATTTTTTTTAATGTTTTTTTTTTTTTTATTATTATCCTTTTTTTTTTATTGTCTAATTTTAATTTTTTTTTTTTTTTTTTTTCTTTATTTTTTTTTTCTTTTTGTTTTATTTTTTTTAAATTTATTTTTTTTTTTTTTTGTTTTTTTTTTTCTTATTTTTTTTTTTTATTTATTTTTTTTTTTTTTCCTTTTTATGTTTTTTTTTATTCCCCTTTTTTTAAGGGGAGTTCTAAATTAGTATTATCTTTCAAATACCATTGGAAATTAACCTTTTCATTTTTTTGGCCTGCAAAAGGGACATAGTACCTTTAAATGCATTGTGATTGATGAAACAGTGTCATATTAATCGATTAATCGAATATCAAGTACTTGAATATTTTTTTTGTACATGCAAGAACTATTCCTTTCGTATGGCCTGGCCTGGAAGAATCTAAGTATGCGATGTATTCTTACGATGGGTTGTTTAAAGAGGGTATTGTGTGATTGTTAACTGAAGATTTGACATCTTTTAGCTTAGGATGGTATTTTGCCTACTCTGCCAATAGCTGTATCATAGCATGAATAAGTGACTGCTTACGGATAAAAAAGGAACTTCTTCCATCGATGTCGAACTGAGCTAACGCATATGCGTTTGGGACATCACATACGGCTTCCTTAGTTTGACAGAATATGGCTGGCAATTCTACAGCTTTAGAGGCAACCAGGCAAGTGGACATATCACAATCATTATATTTTCTTTCCTTCAATGGGAGTCGCCATGTTGATTAAAATAGTGATGTCAGATTAGTACAGCTTGTGGGATACCAACTGACCTGTATCTAGTTACAATGTAGGACACTTAACTGTCAAATGAAGGAGTGCTCATTCACAACTACAATGTATTTGGTTCAGGCAAACAATTTAGATTTTTTGTTTGTTAAGCAATATAGTTAGCATGCATAAGCTGTGGTCAGCCCAGGTTCCGTCAATTACTTTAAGGAAATTCCACCATGATATTAAGTTGGTTTTAATGTAGACAGTAGAATTAGTCAAGGAAAGTTTGAGCAAAATCAGATTGAAATTAAGAAAGTTATGAATTTCCGAAATTTCTATTCAATCAAACACATATTGACAACTCTGCGAGGTATGGATCGAGGTCCTCTCCAATTTGCTATATACAGAACACTTCATAAACTTTCATTTTCTTGATTGATTGATTGATTGATTTTATTTATTCATTTCATATAAATATTGTTTGCACAATAAAGAATATAGTTCACAAAGTATAATCAAAATTATGAAATGAAACAGGAACCTACTGGGAAGCATAGTTTGTTTTTTTGGTTCCCAAGAATAAATTTCATTTGAACATTATTATCATAAATCATTTTAAAGTGTCTTAATAATCACAGTAAAATAGATATAATATAATAACATATTTTCGTAAACCATTTAAAAATATCTAAATAGTCAAACAAAATACAAGAAGAAAAGAGTTAGTTATTGATGACGGAAAAGATTTGTTTCTCAAAGCCTCACAGGGATTGTATAGGAACATATTTGCCACAATTTTATTTAGGATGCATGTATGATTGAACGTTTTCTTTAGGGGAAATAGAAAGTTCTGATTTTTGTTAATAGTATAGAGTTAACAGGAGATAACCTCAAAAGATACGTCACAGATCTGTACTTGATTGATCGCAACTTCGAGAACTTTCACTGACCAGGTTTCATTTTTGTGCTTCTAGTAAAACTAACTCAATATCGGGAAGGACTTCCCCTTTAAAAAGAGTGACAAAGACATTCGTAGAACTGCTCACAGAAATCATCGGTTTGAGATACCGGAGTAACGAGATACCTACTTTTATAAATGTAATGCTTCCTGTAGTTCGTGGGAGAAATTTCATTTATTTAAACATAATTGTGGCTTACACCCAGTAAATAAGATTTATTTTTCGATGTGTATTGAAATATAAGCCACAAATATGTTTAAATAAAGATTGCTGCTGTTTACATCTATGGCTCTAGGTGTACAATACCCAGTCATTAGGGACTTTTAGATTCTGCACAACGAGAACATGGACTGCCCTTTTATGGCAATGTGACGTCCTTTTCAGGCACTGGCAGTGACGTCACATTGCCTTTAAAGGGCAGTCCACGTTCTCGTCGTGCAGAATCTAAAAGTCCATATTATACAACACCCTGTATATTCGATTCAGGTAATCAATAATGTACTACTCTGACATCACAATATACATCAAATGGCAGCTCCCATGGGAGAATGGCTGACAAAGAAATTGTAAACTTTTGAGGGATAGTTTTCCTTGCTATGTAATCAAATAGGGTAATTTCAAGATATTTGTAAGTGGCCAACACTTTTGAATAAGATTATCAACCAATGTTTTTAGAATTTTATTCTTCTTCAAGGTTTAAGGTGTATAGCTAATGATTATTTCCACCAGGTATTGTGCTGTATGTGTGTTCCTGTGTATACTATCCCTATTCCTATTACAGTGGAAGTCATTAAAAGTTGTTCTGTCATGTATAGGTCGTAAGAGGAAATAATTCTACTTTTACTACATTAATATCTTGATAGTTCTATATACTATGGAATATGTCCATTATCATAGGAACAAGAGCTTGATCCCAATATATCATTGTATCGTCCTACAGCCTCATCGTAATTATGACCAGCGCTTTTATAGAAAATATCATTGCCATCACTATCATTATCCGTGTGCGCAGTCTGAGACAGAACCCTCATAACCTCTTAATCCTCAATCTCTCCGTGGCGGATTTGGGCGTGGCCCTTACTGGTATGACCTTCTCACTGGTATCCGTCTTTGATGCGGGGCGGTATCTTCAAAATCATGAAGTGGCGTGCAAGGTGGGTCAGGATAGAGTTGAATAATTGTGATAATGATTATGATATTTTTATGAAGCGCTTTTTAACCAGTCCAAAGTTTAACGAGGAGACCAACCAAGCAACAACAACTACAACAACACAAACAATTACGACATCAAGAACAATAAAGAAACCCAAAGAATACATCGATTCAGGTAGAAAGGTTTACCATTAACTCAAGTAATTAAAGAGGATGTGTCGTGGTATAGTGGTTAATATACTTGACTCTTAATTCAAGGGTTAAGGGTTTGAATCCCAGCCTGGCACTAAAGTATTATGCGAAGGCATTAATCCATATTTCCCACTCTCCAGCCAGGTGTGAATGGGTCAGTCCAGTCAAGATGTGATCAAAAGGGTAACCCCCCCAGAAAATTGCAACGCTTCTAGTTTTTATTGCATTTGATTTTAAAAAAGCTGGCGAAACAATATTTTAAAAGTTTTGGGAGTAAAGACAGTGCACATTGTGTCTGAATAATAAGAGGAGTATCGATAACATTCTGTAAAGCGCTTAGAGACAGTATTTCGTAAAATAAATCCAGATTTATTATCATTATCATTTATTAATTGAATTGTAACTCTTCTTCTCTTTAGGTGACTGGTTTCTTTTCCAACATATTCTCCTTCACCCACCTGATGACAGTAGTCGCAATAGCGGTTGATCGAGTTCTCATTGTGACGTCATCGAAGGCACTCCCAGATGGTCTCCTAAGGGTCTACGTCATGGTCGCCATAGCGTGGTTCATCGGGACATTAATATCTCTTGCACCCACTACAGACGTCCTATCTAGTGTGGTATACATCAGTGAACTTCGGCACTGCACAATTAAATTGGAAGTGTTGGAATTTCGTATATTTTTCAGCATCATTTTGTTTGGTTTCGTGCTTCCTACGCTGGTTGCAAGCTACTCAGTAGTTGTCTACACTCTTTGGAGGCAAGGCCAGAACCTGAAGGAATGTCAGTTATCCGGAAGACGAGGACGGCGTGCATGCAGTGATTCCAAGGGTGAAGGGATTGAAACCAGTATGTACACTGAACCTAACTTCACTAGTAATCTATCTGGTGAATACAACGACAAGAGCGTGGATCAGTCTGAAGGCGAATCCGTTGCCGCTTTAGACAAGGGCATCCATGATGATGCTTTTGTAAAAGGTGACACGAGCTGCCAAGAACGTCCTCACGTGTCATTCCCTGAAGAATCAGAGAATACTGATCGGGTGGTGTTTCATAATCGCAAAGAAAGCTCCACATCTCTGGCCAGCAATTCCACGGAAGCGTCAAAGCGATACAACCAGACAGACAGGAAAGCCCTTGCTAAGCAGACCAAGACAGGAAAGCGTTCGTTGAAAGTAAAGAAGAAGAACTACATCATCCAGATAAGGGTTTCTATTATGGGTAAGAGTTCTCTTGGACAAACCTGGGTTCGATCATAAAGGTTTTTCATTATTAAACAAGATCGTAATCATAATAAGAGAGTTTTCTATAAGTACTTGCCATAAATTATGTAATCGTGAACGAAATTACTTTAAAAAGTCAATTACAACAGAATCTCAATTTAAAAACTTGAATATAAGAGATGTCGTTTGTCAAGAGGTCTAATCACTCGACTGGGAATGTTAAAGACTGTCTGCACTAGTTTAACCAGGAGGCGTTAGGCCTCCCTGCGTGGTCACTGACAGGAGGTTATCTCATCAAATCAGCTCTAAATTAACATAAGAAAAAAGGGAGCATTGGGTACCAACGGGTACCACTTAGGCATTGTTTGCTTTATAGAGGGCGCAAGTAGCAACAAGTAGTGCAGTTTCACTTTAAGGTCGTGGGTTTGATCCCCGACACGCGACTAATGTCTTTTAATAATAATAATACTATTCCGATTTTTACATAACGTCCAATACATCGATACAACGATGTGTCTAAGCGTTTAACAGATATATTATTATCCCGGTGCACACTTTCTCACCCAACCAGATGAACTTTTGCGTCCTACCTGGTACATATTTAACACCTGGGTGGAGAGTGGCAAATGTAGTCTTGCGAAGTCCTAGATTTGTACCCGGTAGGATGCGTACATCACATTGGTTGGATTAGCATGTGCGCTTTCTTAGACGGGGGACTGGCTGGAATGCTCCTGAAGGGAGTGGAGAGCGTGCACTGTAAAGTGCAGGATCTTAACATAATACAGTGACCGGGGCACTGTACGAGATTTACGTCGGTTACGTTGTAACTGATGAATCGCTTTATAAGAAATAATTATTGTTATTAGGTGATACGTACGAAGTCTACGTATCACCTATTGATTTTGTCAAGATTTTTTATTTTTATTTTTTAATTATTATTCTTCCTCGAATTTGTTCGCAGGATATCTCAATATTGAATAAAGCCAAAAATGGGTGGTATTCCGGTAGCGTGTACTAAGTTAGCGCGTACTTAGTTAGTTCACACTTTTATGGAGTGCCTGTTGCAAACTAATTTACCCTGTACAGATTATTTAAATCCTTCAATGGAAAGAGTCCAAAAAGATAATTTTGCAATGAAATGGAAAGAAAAAGATGATATGAGTATGAACTGAATTTCAACAAAGTCTTTGGTAAATTATCTTTGTCATAAATATTGAAGGAGGAAGATGAAACCTGGCATTCCATAGAAGTGTGAACTAAAATTCTTGTTTAGTCTGGACTTAGTCCCGGGTTAACTTATGAGAATACCACCCAATATCATGAAACTTACATTGGTGATAGATCTTAGTCTTACTTAGAACTGCGTGACTTTTCAAAGACTCAAACTCATCATGACGTCATCCTGGCGCCATTTTGTGAAAATCAACTTATGATCATATCTTCATAACGAAAAGTAATTTTTCATTCATATTTACCATGATTAAGATCAACATCCGTCTGGTCAATTTCAGGTCAATAAACGTGCGCAAATTCGATCATGCGCGTTCGTCCGCGCGTTTACGCGCGAGCAAAAATTTAAAATGCTCCAAATCATCCCAAATTTTGTTTGCATACGTTTCAGGCCATATGGAGCATTTGACAAAAAAATCATGTACACGCGCATGCGCGCGCGTTTTTTGCGCGTACTAGCATTTTGCAATATAGAATCACTGAATTTTCTCTGTCATCGTATTTGGCACATTTTTCCAAGCAATCTGTTCACCTTTTAATAACGCAATGAGCGTCCGTCAAAGCTGACAGCACGCGCGGATCTGCGTTATTCTTATCCACAATACATGGGCAAACAACTGCCAAAACAAAATTCATTGTAACTCTTCAGAATAGATAGAAACTCCCAATATTTTTTCATATGTGGATAGATTATAAAATGGAAATATGATTTCATGTCTCATTCGACCCTCAATTAACTAATGATGTCATCATAATGGCCGACGAAGTCAAAATTTAAATTTGCATATTATGACGTTTGCATATTTTTGGAAAATTGATTGGATCTCTGTAAATATTAATTGTTTTTCTTTTTATATGTTCTAGCTGAGATAATTTTCTACAAATGCAGTGTACACAATTTTCCAGTTTGACAAGGGTATCATGGCGTATTTTTGCGATTAAAGGAGGCATGTCAGTTTTTCACATTTTGCGTGTATTGTCTATGGGACATGACTATTTCTCAAAACTGGATTCTACATTTCCTTCTTTCGCGAGCAATATCTCCGATGTTTTAGCTTTTTTTTTTCACTGAGCTTCGGGTATGGTGTAGCTGAGACAGTAATCCATCTCCAGTGTGCACTTAATTTTTCGATCATATGCCGGGATCATGCTCATATTTCACTTGCAAAGTGTGATTTGAGAATTCCATTTTTCGTTTACGTGTAATCGCTATGGGAAATGTTTTGGTACATCGGTAACGCACTTGACTTCCGACCCTGAGACACCTGGTTCGAGTCCGGGTGTCTCCAACAATTGTTTTCTTTCCTTTTTTTTGCTATTGTTGACCTTTCACTGTGCCATCTCCTTTAATTATCAAAACACGTAGAATCGCAAATAGTGTAATAAACAACCCTATTTACTTTATTTTTTTTTACCCTATTTGCACTTAATCTATTACTTTTCGGGAGTAATCCCTATGGGAGATGACTTTTTCTCAAATCTGGATTCTACAATTCTGTCTTTTTGAGCGATATCGCCGTTATTTCTCCTTGGATTTTATTGATTTTTTATTATGTTGTAGCTGAGGCAAGTTTCCACAAGATGTATGTAGACTATTTAACATTATCACGACGTTATCATAGTCAAAAATTCAATCACAGGTGACATGTCAGTTTTCATTATATAACAATCCTCAATCGAATACCTGAAGGGGGCGCTATACCACTTTTAATCATGACATCTTCATCATCATCAATATCGTCATTATCGTGTGCATGAGCATTATCATTATATCATCATATGCAGTTTCGGCACCCTGTCATGATCTTTATTTAAGAGCCTAGCTATTTATGCTAGAAATATTGAAGGCATTTTTCTCAATTGCATCTCTCCCCTCTCTCTCATTTCTCTCTTGCTCTGTCTCCCTTCACCTAGTCTTGTTCTGCCCCTCTCCTTTTTGGTCTGTATCTGCATCTATCTCTCTCTCTCTCTACTCTTTCACCATCTCCGTCTCTCGCTCTCTCTTGCCTTGCCTCCCTCTTATTCTCTTGCTCTTTCTTCCTCTGCCCTTCACGGTTGAAACTTGACTCATGGATAGACCATAAATGGGAGTAGTGAACGAAAGATGAAATCGTGAAAACACGTTCTTCATTATGTTACACATGAGCATACGTATCACCTAATTCGTCGAAGTGACGAATTAAAGTCTAGTTATTATTATTGATATTATAATAATTATTAATTAGTATTGTTGTTAGTATTATTATCGCTATTATCAATATTGCCGTCAATGTACAGTCATCATCACAAGACTATGGAATGTAATAGATAACTACATGAAGACCATTTCGGTTAATTTGGGATGTATTAATTGAACTTTATTTTCATTTTATTATTTACTTTGCTTTGCTTATGCATTTTTTTTGTTATTCATTTGCAGGAGGGCTTCTAGTACTGGTAATAACATTTTGCTGGACACCCTATGTAATACTTCGAACCTTACGACCTGACATTAAGGAATCTGTTTATGTGTTCGCCATGTGGCTAGCTTATTGCATCACAGTCATAGATCCTATCATCTACGCCTTCATGAACCAACGTGCAAGGAAAGAACTTATCAAATATAAGAACATAATATTCAGCAAGATGTGCTCTAAATAACCGTCATAACTCTGCCGCTGTGTATCACCCCGTAATGAAAGGAAGGGCTGAACATGCCTTCTTCGTACGTCAAACTGAAAGAATGAAGGAGAGCTAGGGCTCATGCCTCCTTCATTGTTGTACACTTGATTTCAATATTAAACCATTGTGTCCAACGATAACCGTATTTCACTAATGGCTTAGGATTGTACTTTATGTAATTAAGGAGCAGTGCACAATCGCAAATGGATTTCTAAGGAGTTCATGTTAAACGATATTGTGTCAAGTACAACTATTACGTTTTTATCTATTTCAATGTTTTCAGTTTCCCAACAGAATTACCGTAAAGCAGGATATAACACACAATTATTCTCTCATTTCTTCCTCTATTTTACGTCCTACTGTTTTGTCCATCAATGATTCGATTTGACTTTGAATAATGCTATGCGTATATATATATATATATATATATATAAGCGTGAAGAAAATGGTCTAGGAACGTGAGACGTAGCTGTACTTTACAAGTTTATTGCGAGCTTTCGGCTTGTGAGGCCTTCTTCAGGTTTTGAAGTACAAACACCATTTTCTTCACGCTTACATATTCTGGAACACCCGTTGTCATGTCAGAGTTGAGAATTCTCGCACTTATATATATATATATATACAATGTATAAATATACTCTTCATAATTCTATGTGGTGCTGGTCAGTAGAGATTAGACAGAAGTAGAATTTCGTACTGATGTGCACTTATTTGAACTTTTCAAAATGTTGTACGTTATGTTTTTCAAGTATAAATTTTACATGTTTATAAATAGGCAATTGTTTATTCAATCAAAAATATTTTTATTTCCATCAAAAGGGAAAACCATTGTTTTCATAATTCATTTCACTTGCGGAGTAGTCCTAAAATTGCATTGAATTCTTTATCACTTCATGATACTTAAGTGAGCTGGCAGATGTTCGTTCGTTAAAAAAAATCCAAAGTCGTCTTGATTCTTTGGTTTAATTATATCATTAATATTACTTCACAGTGCTATAACATGGACATTTATATATTTGAAAGCGAAACGTGATATTATTAACTTCAATTAGTAAAGACTCTAAAGTAGATTGGTCACACGCTCGCTACAATTAATTAAACGAAAATATAACAATAAATTACTTTCAGATGCATTACAAGATGGAGCAGGGAGGAGGGCGGGGGGGGGGGGGGT
>BEXV01000534.1:166874-184487 GCA_003118195.1 Hemicentrotus pulcherrimus | reverse complement strand
GCGAAATAAAAGTATTTCTTTCAAGAGCAATGATTTCAAGTGAATTCTTATCTGTTACTTTGGCTGAATTTGAACAAGATACATGTGGTTCCTTGGTATCGGGGATGCATTAAGTTAACACAGTCAACACTGCTGACGAGGGGAAAGACTAAAGGCCTCATGCGTTTCGTCGTGTGTTTTGGACATAGCACATAATTAGACAAACGGTAAGCTTCCACTTGACATTTCTCACGAGAATATCAAACATACCGATAACTCTTTACTAAAATCAGTACACTGCAAAAACTGGATTTAAAAAATAAGATAACAAAAATGGACTGATAAGATACTTTGGTAAATTCACTCAAAAATCATGTAAAGGTAAGAGCTGTGTATTGTAATTATCAGACGAGTGGTAGCGAAAAGTAATTATCATTTCAAAAGCATATTTCCCTTTGAAAGTGGCCCGTAAGTTTGCAGCTAGGCAGGAATATTTTGTCTACGTATCTGCAAGACAGATCCAACTAAGCACATGCCTGAGTCTGACATATTTTCTCCTAGTGGCTTCGAAGATGGTACAAAGGGAATGAGCTAGATATGACTCCATCTCTTAAAACTTCTTGATTATGCAGCTTGCATGCTCCTTACGATCGCTTAGCTAGCCCACTGCGCCACACATACGTCACAATACTTTTTGACCTTTGAGCGATGCTTAATTCATCAATTTTTTTTTCTGAGCGTTCTGAGTCGTCATTTTTAAAGCTATATTCCAGAATTATTGATGATTTCTAAGAAAAATCATTGCCATATTCGGGTTCTAAGTCAGTTTATATTCTACATGTCTCCTTTCAACTTTAAGCCCATTTTGGTTAGAGGGGACCCTTAACTGGACTAGCCTTTGCGAAATCTACACGCGGTTAAGTTTCATTGTTTTCCTCTTTTTTCAAGTTGTTACGTGCCCATCAAACAGCTTTTGATGAAATTCATCTTCCTAAATTTTGTCTTGAAGTCCCTGGAAGATGCATGATTGAAATATTGACAAAACATCCTTTGTCTTGTTACACATGGTTGTAGCCTAACATAAATTCATATAAATTCAACTTTATCCCCCTAACCACCTTTTGGTTTATAATAGTGATGAAAAAATACATAATTTTATTTTTATGTAGGGTTAGTAATCTCCAGTGAGGAATAGATATCTATGAACTCGTTTTTCACCATTAAATTTGAAGAAAAAAAATATTGTCTCTGCAAAACAAAGATTTATTTAGCAAGAATATGGCCATCACAGACTTCAAACATTCATAACTCAATTAGGCGTTCAGTTAATATTAGCATAATTTTGATTCATGTTTGCACTTTTAATGTTTTTCTGTCCTTAAATACCATTGATCGTATTAAATGATTCAATGATTCCCAATAAACTCTTTTTTCACCTTGAATAACTTTAAAAGTCTAATACAACATTTTACCCAGAGCCCCAGATTCACCGAGCCAATATATCATTATAAATTCATTTTTTGGTGAGTCTGGTTTGGCTGTAAAATCTATTCAAAGTTTTACACAAGTAAACGGTTGTGTTTAAATCAAGGTTCTAAATCTTGCTCTAAAGATCCTTCTGTGCACAAGGTACAAGAGTGGTTTCTATGTGGGTGAATAAACACAGATGTTTGTGTCCCCTAATGCAACAATTTGTCAGTTTTTGAAGAAGAAGAAAAAAAGGTTTATACATGGTGGCCAAAAAAGCGGCACTGGCGATGTTCGATATTTTAACAGGTCAGAAATGATTTCTTTTAAGCCTTATCGACTACCGTTTTGCATATAGAAGCAAATGACTCCAAGATCATACATTTTAGTTGTTTTGCCACTACGCCTCTTTGGCTAAACAATGCCATTTTCAAAATTCAGCGATTCAAGAGTGCTACGAACCGGGAAACCATGGAATTTGGGTTTCTGTGCCCAGTGAGCGCTCATTGAGCAGGGTACAAAGGCACATGCATTCGAGTGTGCATTGATACAAGGCTCAATGAGCGCAATTTCCAAAATATTGACTTTTGTCTGCTAGTGTTTGCCCTAAACAGAGACAATTTTCGATAATGACACATTTCCGCTAAAAGAAGCGTAGAAGTAAAACTACTCAACCCGAATCAATAATCTTGGTACCATTTTCTTCTTCTTCGTAGGGGAAGGGGATGTATACCATTCCTACATAAAGCAGAATGTACTGCATTTTTGGATAGGGGGCTACGCCAGTGTCGGCAAGAGAAATAAATTGTTTCGGCATTCGGCTGAAGGACATTTATCTTTTGACAGTCAGTATGCAAGCAAAGGCATGATTATTACATTGATTTGACTCGAATAATTGGAGTTTGGTTTATTAAACCATTATCATATTATATGGGTATAGACATAGTACTCTGCCGAATCTATGTTTTGTAAAAACTTGTTTTTTTACCCAGGCTTTCCGGCTGCCCATCATTAACAAGAAATCTGTGACATCATTGCCCAAGTGGTACGGTAAATTTTATCCACGCATGATGATGAGCATTAAAGTGTACGCAGGTCTAAACAAAAGGCCAATGAAGACAAATACATTGAATACTGACCTTCAAACCAGGAAAAAAATAGTCTTCCCCTCTCTTACTGAAAACGACGATGATTCATATGTTTTCAAAACAGCCCAAATTTGTAACCTTATACTATTTTGGGTTTGGGCATAAAATTTATTGTACATTGAATGTACTGTACAGAATCTACTGTTTATTTTTTCTTCTTAATCCAAGCTCCCCAGGTTTCTGAATAAACATTTTGTATGCAGTACCCGTCCGCGTGAACAATATCATCGCAGTTTTTAACGAAGGTACGTTACCTTTCTGTGTAAATAAGTAAAATATAGACGTTTGTGATTCCACTCAAATAATAATAATAATAATAACATTTATAGGGCGCTTTATACAGATGTTTCTAAGCGCACAGGTGGTACTGTCTAACTTTTAATTATTCAACATGTTTAATACCTTAAAAGCACTCAACCAGTGGTATGGAATATCGTATTCGTGAATGACAATGGACATGCTAGAAGGGCGTAAAAGTCTACACCATGGATTTTTTTCTCTTCAAAAGTACTAGACTGTTCAACAGATATTCGGCAAATAGGGTGTATCGTGTTAAATTATACAAATACGCCATTATTCCGAATTACGGATTTTTTACAAATGTATTTTTACGTCCTTTTGTTAAACCGACAAATACTTTAGTGTAAACAAAATGCGATGTTTCAAAAACTTTTGTTTGTTCATGACTCATCGTGGTTGAACTTTAACATAGATCTTTAACGACGGTTACAGTATATTACTGTGGTCGAGTAGATATGTCACCGGAATGTTGATCACAATGTCCGTGGTTCAAGTCCTGCCACGGCACTAATGTCCTTTGGCAAGACATTGATCTACATTTTCTACCCTGGGTCCCTGGTAGGATGCTAATGCTAATGTGGTTAGATTAGCAAGTGTGCGCTTGTAAAAATGACGCCTGGCTGGAATGCTCCCCACGGAGTAGAGAATGTGCATACGTTGTGTACGGGTATGCCTGATTCCAATGACCGGGGTAATACTACATGTATATGTCTGTAAAGCGCTTTGAGAGGGCCTGCGGTCCTGAAAAGCGCTATATAAGAACGAACTATTATTATTATCACAGGATATTTCTGAGCAGGAAAAGAATGGGAAATAAATAATATGACTCATTTTCAACTTAATGAGAGAATACGTCTTTCGAACTATCCGATGTGTTCTCCAGCTGAACGGTGGTACTTTGACAAAAGGGCGTATCTGTAGTTACAACCAGAAGTAAACACCTTTGATACTAATGTGAAAAATTTGCTGATTATTTTGTCTGAAGGACAATGTTGTCCATGCAACAATTGTTTCCGATGAGTGTCAAAGCATATCCGGTTATTTGAAAATAAAACAACCTAAGAAATATAAACACATGCTCTGAAACAGAATAAAGTTTCCTTAAAGAAATATGAAAATACAACGCGCATGCATACACAAGCACTCAAGTACAAAATGACAAACAATCGTGAAGCTAAGAAATGTGAAAAAAAAGTTATATTATTGTATCTCCCGGAAATATTTCATCACAATATTAATGAATTCGGGGATACATTGCATTTAATGTAACAATGTTGAATAATTACTATCAAAAAATGATCAAAACATGAAAATTTGCTCGGTATTCAATATTCAAATGTACTTTCGAGTTATGTAACCAGAATATAATAGGTATATGGGTAACAACTTGCAGCAAATGCCCCAGTATCATAGATTATGAAAATTTAATTCTGCTGACAATCCAAAATAAAGTTATTGTACTCTACCAGTAGTCTATATATCAAAGAAACTTTTTATTGATAACACTGAGTAATTTAAATCAATAATATGGATTGCCAGTTCAACATATTGCGTGTTGACTAAACTGTGCACTGCAACTGTAATAGATCAAAATTCATTCAAGAATAATACATGTATTATTTCATACATGAACTATGAAATATAAACAAAATTAGGTTGACATTAAAGGTAATACAAAGTTTTGGTATGGAGTCATGAATTTGGTTCATATGAACATATTGGAAGCATATGCGAGTTTACAAAATTCAATGATCGTTGTCGCGGTTGAAATCGAGTCTAAAGTGATATTATTGTAAATAATAAACTCTTTATATTGTATAGCGCCCTCTCAAAACTGATATTACTTTAGCTTCGAAACAATGTTTCTTGAATACAATCGACCGATTTGCTGTTCGCGTTTGGAAATTATATATGAGAACTGCATATATCTGAGATATTCATGAACGCAGCTGCCATGGAATGGTCTTAGGCGCGATTTGAAATACTTGAAATTTACCGGGAGCACCGATAAATTAAATTTTCTAGTGCTTTTAAAACATCCACAGGGGCGTCAAAATGATAAAGGATTACTATCCATCCATTTTTCAAAATTCCCAAAATTTTGCATTACCTTTAATGGGGAATGATTATTACATGGACAAACCTTCATAAAAACTAATCAAATTAGCTCCCCGTTTTTTCTTTCTTTATTCTGTTACCACGCTAACTTTAGGCTAATTTCCCCTTATATTGTTAAAAGAGAAGGTTCATTGATTTAAAACTAAATCTATTGTCATTTTTGCAAAGGTTTCCTTCGCGAGCTTAATCTGGGCTCGCTATGGTACGAAAAAATCAAACGGGCCCCGGCGCAGCAACTGAAGAGCTTTCCGAACGCTGCTGAGACGTGTGACGTCACATGTTGAACATGATTTGCACAAGCAGACGAGGTCTCCTGATATCTCACACATTTTCAGTGCCTGTTTTGTCATCTTCTCTTCAATTAATTCACTTTAAAGTTAATTGCTGGGAGCGCCAGGAGGGTCAAATCTGACTGACATGAGCGCTATACAAGAACCCACTATTATTATTATTATTATATGGACGGAATTTAACATGTAATGTAAGTGTTTTCATGCCTTGTTATCCTCGAGCAAGTCAATGATTAGGTTTGATGTTGCTTATAAGTATGAGCTTGTATGATATTTTAGATAAACAGTAGGCTTACCAAGCCATGTGTGTGTGTGTGAGAGAGAGAGAGAGAGGGGGGGGGCATTGGGGAGTCCTGAAAAGGACTGTCGGTAATCTTTCTTTCTTGAGTGTGTGTGTAGTCCTGAAAAGAACTGTTGATAATCTTTCTTGAGCTTGTAGTTCTAAAGAGAACTATAGCAACGGTTGGGAGGATGGGCAGTGGGAGGGCCTCTACGTTTCGAAAAGGTTGGCGGATAGAAAAAAATATTACCGACTGTCCTTTTCAGGTCCCCCCAATCCTCCCGTTCTTTCACATGGTGCAACCGTTTGAGTATACTGTATAATAAATATGTTATTGCTGATGAACTGTAAAAGGTATATGGTAAGCAAATTATGATTGAGGCAAAATGGACATGAATACATCTAATAGTCATATTCGCATTACTTAAATCATTAAATGAGGGATTCATATTTACCTTTAGTAGGTATATATTTTTTTTACTAGGTGGTATGTCGGAAGAGAATTATAAGTGTTATATTTTAATTCTCTTTTATTTCATTTTAAAGTCTAAGGTTGCTTGGTTCCAGTTCATTTAAACCTTAGAGGACGAGATCTTTATGAGGATGGAATTGATGATACATAGTTCTACACCAGGCCTTCTCAACTGGCGGCGCACACCACTTGTTGCGCTTGCGGTCATTCGGAGTGGCGTGCAGCTGTTCCAAAAAATAAATAAAAATTAAAAATTAAAAATTAAAGAAATACAAAAATAAAAAATCATATTCTGAAATTAAAAAACTCAGCAAAATCAAAAAGTTGCAGTCGAAGTTGAGCCCAAAATGTAAGCAAGCCATTTTTTTTTGGTTTTTGCTTTTCACTTGAGTTTGAAATTTTCCGTGTTTATTGCACAAAAAAATAACTACAATTAAATTAACCTCCAGTGTAGATTTGAGCCAGGAATTGTACTAACTATTTCACATCATTATGAACGTATGATTGATGTTTTATGGAACAAATAGGTGTTAAAAATGCCACATCTGGGCCTAAAAAAGCCATACAATCCACTAGCTTCCGGGGGCTTTGCCCCCTGGACCCCACCTAGTATCGGCTCGCAACACAGTCACTAAACATACAGGTTTTCACTTTAACCTCAATAGTTTTTTGTTTTGGCGCTTCTAATAAACTAGTTGAGAAGGCCTGTTCTACACAGTGACAACAATATCAGTTTCCTTTATTGCTACATTGCGATTTCTGAAATCAATCCACAAGCGCAAACAAACTCTGTCTAAAAGTTGAAACAAAGGCCAACTTTGATCGAAAAACAATGTCAGACAACCTACAAAGGTAGTTTTTAACCCACGCTCTACATATCTTTACGCTGATCATAATTTGCTTTTAGTCATAAACCTAGTTGCGTAAACAAAGTAATAATATCATTTTAAGGTGTTGCGTTTCCCTTCATTGAGATCCAGCCTTCATTTCATTGGACAAATATACTTGAGGTTTGTGTGTGTGTATTATGTGGTTGTGTACGTGTTTTTTGTTTGAGTGTGTGTGTGGATGTGAGTGTGTGGACATGTAGACGAGTTTAATATGGGTTTANGGGAAATCTAAAAGCGAAAATATACAAACTTTTAGACATTGGTATATAACCTTATATTGTGGTTACATTTTCAGGGATGATTTCAAAATTTATTTCTCTTTATACATCATATACTATTTTGCTTGGGCATCATACTTTGCAGTTGGGTGTTAGGGTCTGAAAATTCATTTGCGAACGAGCAAAGCAAGCTAGGAAAAGTCACGTGCGAAAAATTACATCTTAAAAAGAGGAAAAACCCAATCCTAATGGGGTAGTAGTAGTAGTAGTATTTATTTCCGTATAAAAAAACACAACAATGCATGTGATACGGTGGATTGCCCACATTCAGCTTTATATCCGACATGGAAAAGCTGGTCTTCCGTGGGGTCCGGAACAATTACATAAACAAAACAGAACATAAATACATATCTGAACGACAGTAAATATATTTTGGAAAAAAAGAAGAAGTAAATATAAAGATTTGTTTTTCTTCATAAAAACAAGTAATCATTACAAGATAAGGAGGGAGGGGGACCATGTGCTACTGTAACAGTTCTGCAAACTAAAATTTGAATGTATTAACACTAGATTATTCCTAATTTTATACATAACAACAGAGACATAAGATTCATGTTTTATTTTAAGTATAATACGGCCTACCCTATTTTGCAATTTTTGAAGGGGGTCTGTATTTTTCCAAGAAGCTGCAATGTAAATAATTAACATCACCATAATCAAAATACGGAAGAATCAGTGAGCTATATATTAATTTCAGTACCGATTCACTTAGGAATTGCCAATTTTCTTCAACATATTGTCTATATGTAAATTCCAGTTTAACTTTTCATCAACTAAGACGCCAAGGTCCTTGACATGATGAACTTGATCTATGGAGATGTTATTCAATGAAACTCGGAGGACATTCTTTTTAGATATCAAGTGGTTGCTTCCAATGAGCATACAGACTGTCTTTTGACAGTTGACACTTTATTTTTTTTTGGCAAATCCAGTAATACAAATTTTCTAAGTCTGGGTTCAAAGCTAATTTATTTCTATCTATAGAAAGATGTGAGAAATATAAAACATTATCATCAGCATACAACTGAAGTGGACAGGTTTTTATACATTTTACTAAATCATTTATATATACGATGAAGAGCAGTGGCCCTAGAAGGGAACCTTGGGGCACACCACACTCAATAATTACTTCGAAAGAAAGCTCTGCATTAATAAGTGTCCTGACTCTGTCTGACATGTAGCTTTTAAACCATGAACATGGAGTGCCAGATACTCCTATGCTATTGAGTTTCTTAATAAGAATATCACAACTCACGGTGTCGAAGGTTTTTTCTTAAAGATAAAGGTGAGTTCTGGTTATGTGATCGCATTGTGAAAGAAAAGGTGTGGAATGGATCAGAAACAGTTGATCATGAGCATGTAAATATTGGTGTGCACTGCAAGGTTCTGGAGTCATCAAAATCATAATAAATTTGGCTCAGTCTTGGTAAATTAACAACCACTGTACACAGAAAGATATATATTGGACTACACAAATGGTGTCGGGGCTAGTACTACCTTGATTTCCTTATCTTTCTATGCTTATTACTCAGCCAGTACTCATTTTCTTTCAAAGTTGTTTGGCACATATAATTTATTTGTAATCTTGAACATTCAGTGTAAGTTACGTTTGATTCTGTGAGATTTGTTTTCGTTTTTTTTTTGTAAACCAGAACTCAAGTTTATCTTTAAGTCCACAAATACAACCCCCGTATACTTTTTCTTTCTATAAGGGTTATTAGCACATTCTCATTACGGAAGACTTAAAAGACCATTTATTAGTAACATGATTATAACATATATAAACGCGAGTGATTTTAGATTAATCAAAAATTCTTTGTGTGATTCCTCAGTCTGAACACTGCCTTTGATTCGTTAATCTCTGAAGATTTGCAAGAGATTTATATAATAGAATAAATATTTCCCTATCTTACAGAACACATTGCCGGTAACTTATTTGTTTTCAAAACAGCTTAAGTTTTAGCCTTATCCTATTTCTTGTTTAGACACTTGTTTAATGAATGTATTTTTACAGAATCTACGGTCCAACTTTTCTTTGTCGATGACGGGAACACGGTTTGAAAACTACATAAATATAATTTCTCTCTCTCTCTCTTACCTACACCCCTCTCTCTTCACCCTCTCTCTCTTTCTCTCTCACTCTCTCTCTCTCTCTCTCTCTATCCCTTTCCATCTCTCTCCCACCTCCTCTCTTTCTTTTTTCGATGAATACTATGATGTAACATGATGTTGTGACCAGGCTGTACGAACGCGAGTTTTTATCGAGGAAGACAGTGACTCTAATTATTGATACGATTAATCAGCAGCATATGCATGTACGGATCTTTCGTATACTTGTAGTTTTTATGAAGGTTCATAATTCCGGAAAGATGGGCATTAAGAAGGTTTGTAATGGGATTCATAATATCGAGGTAAAAACAAATGGTATTAAAGAAAACAAAATTTAGTTAGAAGTTGGAAGGCAGATCCCGGTAAAATAACCGAACAGCCAGTTGTCCAAGAAGACTAGAAAGAGAGGAAAAAAGAGGAGAGCAGGAGAACAAAATGTAAAGGGGGAAAGAAACGAAATCGAAGAGGGGGTGGGGTGAAAGGCTGACAGATTGAAAAACCAATACACTCTCTCTCTCCCCGAACAGTCCCACGCTTAACGGTCAGACACTTCATTCTGGAAGATCATCACTCCATCATGCTAACTCTGATTTGTACTACAGGCTCAAAAGTGTGAATCACTGCTAATGTAGCAACAATATGTATTCATAAGGTATATACTAATTGTTATCCAAATATTTCCCATTATATTGATTTCAGGATTTTCTTTAAATCTGCCGTACAGCATCTGGATGTCACCATGCCTGTGTCTCTCGGTGAGTGGCGTGTCAGGATTGGCACGTTTATACGTCGGCGGAAGAAAGAATATGACTACAGCTACTTTTGGAGGAAACTTTTCAATTTGATCAAAACAGCCAAGAATGTTCAGTCTCCCGAAGAAAACAACCCAGAGTGTAACACTTCGCTTCGCACCCCTCAGACTCGGTCACAATGTGACGGCCCTATGTGTGATGCTGTCAAGGAGAGTGGATCCTCATGTGATGTAAAAAGCTCGAGACCTTACGAGGTCTCCCAAACCGAGTCTTCGTGTGCTAAATACAGTGGTTCTCCAAAGGCAAATGAGACCAACCCTGTTTGCGATACCACTGATGTCCAGAGCCCAGATCCCCGACCATGCACGTAAGACACAGTGAACGATAGACACGTAGCCATTAATGTCATTTTGCCCGAATACCCCCTCAAATCCGCTCAAATAAGTAAAACAGACCAACCTGAAGTTGGCAAATCAAAGTCGAACTCACATGTACTTTCGGCCGTTCATGGTGAGACAAACTGTATCAAACTAGACAGGGAGGAGACATCAATCTCTGAGCGTTCAGAGGACCAATCGTTGAGCTTATCACCTAAACCCAGGCAAGAAACAACGAGAAACACCGAGCAACCAACACAATCTATCAAGGTATGATTAATATTTTTAATGTATTTCCTAGAACCACCCCTCACACTTAACATAACAAACAAACAGACAAAACAGACAAACAGACAGAAAACAGTGCGTCTTAAAAAAAAAATATATTGGTTATTTTGAACAAGCTTTGAGTTGTACAAGTATACATCCTTGCTTTTCATTAATTATAGAGTAATATGCTTTCAAATAGTACACCGATCGCATTAATCTAAACGGGGTAACATAATTTTGTAAATTGCATACTATATTGATTTCTGCAAGATTTGTGTAAACCGTGGAAACGTTAATATCGCATGCGAACATTAACTGAAATGCAAGTGTGACGATTATGCAACGTTTCCATTTCGGGGGTAATGTGCAATAAAATAACAGAGGCAGAGCCGTACAACATCAGATATTCCCCAAAAATAATAGATAGCCCTTTCAGCTAATTTTGAGCTCCACTCGCCATCCAGGTGTTCAATGGGCCCAAGTGATACAAATCTGTTGATTAAAGTTGATATCTAAGTGCCTTACAAAACATTTAGGACCATAAAATTGGTTATCCTGCGGTAGATTGGGTGTTTGAACCATGTGAAATAAAAAGAAACGCACAGAAACTTTAATACTGGAAATCATATTTGATAACAACCACAACTCCCATCATTGTGTCGGGCCTACTTACCTTGATTTCTTTATCTTTCTATGCTCATTACTCAGCCGCTATACATTTTCTACCAACATTATTTGGCGCATGTCATTTATTTTTGGTCTTGAACATTCAGTGTAAGTTTCGTTGGATTCTGTGAAAGAGTTTATTTTCTACATTTGCCAGAACTCAAGTTAGTCTTTGAGCAATGAAAGTGCCCCTTTTGTGATTGAAACAGTGCCCATCCTGAGAGAAAAATATCACATCGTGATCCATTTAAGTACTAAAAGTACCCTTCGTACCCTCACCATTATTTTGTTATGATTGCATAACTCTTGCCATCATTATCAATAGAAGCATGTTCAATCAATCTTCGTATTAGATTTCAAAGTTTTTAAAAATTCTTTTAGGTGATATTCGGTCATGTTGGCTTAGGATCCTATAACGTTTACACGGTTTTTAGCAAATCTTGCCTTTCTTTGATTTTGACCTTCAATTTTCAAAACACTCTTGCTCAGTGAACCGTGTATGGATTATTAACATTTCAAAGCATATATGTTTACAACATGACTTGTTATGCAAGAAATTATAAGGATACAGCTCACAGTATATGTTCACACTAATCGTTTGTTTTGGGGTTTCGTATTTTTGTGTGGGACGCACTGTACCTAATAGTTCCCTTTGTCATGTTTGTAACAAGGGCCCTTGAACAGGGACATGAAATTAGAAGAATTTTGTTTAGCTATTTAAAATGAGAACAGGTTCCAGAGAATGTTCTGATCTTTCAAATTTCTGTGCAAATTTCTTTGACGTTCATTACATTGCAATCAATAGTAAAAATTATCATTACCCTTATTCATTCATGATTTTAATTGTATTTTCACAAATAATTTTCTGATCATCGTTGTTAGAATTGTCTTATGTCCATAATTGTCCTCCAGAAAGGATTGGAATATCATGGATCACCGACCTATTCGGTCCTCGGATCAGGGACAACCAGCGGTGAAGCAGATGCAATTAAAGGGAAAGACTGTTGAGACGCGACCAACATACTCCTATTGAGATCCGGTGACGTAGAACGAAACCCTGGTCCGAATGATAAGTAAGCAGCATGAAATATCATATACGATTAAAATCCATATTACTAAAACCGACTTTGGATCTAACATTACGTTTACTGAACGATAATTCGATAATTTCCTTTGCTAATCCCGAATCCGAACAATGCTTAAGTCCAGCGTCGGATTTAAATGTACGTTGAATAACAACCACCGACTTTGCTGGTAAATATATATCGGTGGAATTGATGAATGAAATCAACATGTGTAGAAGTTTTTTGCATATTTCTCAATATGTTTGACAAGTACACATACTTTATAATAATTGTTAGTGTTATTGGAGTGTTTGCTTTTTAGGCAATGTTGATAAATATCATTAAACAGTAAATCAGTGTATTCGCAAGTCAAAGAATAATAAAATGTAAGTTTCTTGATACAAAATCTGGCAAATAACTATAAGCGTTATATGAAGTTAATAATTTGTCTTTTGTCTATTATCAAGTCTGACCGAGCTCGAGCTCTATCTCCTTGCCGACAGTATTGATCCCTCAGATTTCAGGAAGGTCGGACTTACTTTAGGATTTATTGAGGCTCAATTAAGTCGGTTTGAGAAAGACAAGCTGGGCAACTCCATGCAAGCTACCTATCAGATGCTTTACGAATGGCGGAAGACAGTACAAGAAAGCAAGGCGAGAGAGATACTAGTCAGCAAGTTAGAAAGCATTCAGCTTGTTCAACTTGCTGATAGTGTACGGAAAGGTACAATTTTTCACACATCATACATACCCATCCCCATCAAACCCACATACGGCCTAAAATATATTTGCTGTATCCAACAAAATTTAGCACACCCCAACAACAATAACGTTGATTATTCAAATCTAGCTTGACACAGTTTTGATTTTAAAAGGCGGACCATAATTTCTTTTAAAGAGTAGATGAGTATTACGTGTTAGATTTATATGAAAATTAAGTATTCCTTTTTACAGAGCATCAAATGTAGTAAAAGTAGCCTTTAGTGACGGCAGCTTTAATTTGGTGCTCTGGCAAATCGATCCCAAAATGCGCGGAGTAGTCCTCTGATTGCAAGCCGAAGATGGCGTTATCCATGAATCTGTATGTATCGATGGTTCGCCGGGCTTAGAAATACGGGGATCAGGACATTTTCGGCCGGTGCAGTCATATTTAAGGTAGCCCTTCAACCAAAATAAAAGTATATATTAATGGAAATCTTTTGACCTCGGGAATTAAAAAAAATATACATTTCAGACTTTTTAAACACTTGATTGAGTCGTAACAACAAATTTGTTTTTTCATTATTCATTTCCTCGCCCAAAATAATGACACCAATAAAACGCTCACAATAATGTGACGTAGGGTAATTGTCCCCAAGACGATCAAAAACTCGTACCCAACTACCAATCTGTATAATTTCTTTCGTCAAGTTTTATGTAATATGCAACATTACTCTTTCTTTCCTCTATTAGTTTATCTTCATTTAATTCAAAGAACATACATGCAAGGTAGTGACATTCAAACATTGACAAGAAAAGCATGGGGGACTGATTTCAAGGCGCTATGTCAATCCTTTAGTCAATGTGAGAGATCCTATCAAGGAAATAAATGGTTTCTCAGCCCATGATCCGCACGAAGATATAAATCAGATTTGGGAAGCGATGTGTATTGATATTACGTTATGGTGCATCATATCTTGTTCTTGTTGTTGTTGCTGCTGCTACTATTGTTGTTGCTTGATATTAAATACAGGTCATATTTTTCTACTCATCACAGGTTAGGTTGGTGATCACATACCGTCCATGACAGAGGAGGAAATCCAACGTGTTGCTGAAGAGGTCAAACACTATTTGGCAATTAATTTATGTCAGATTCAAGCCGATCCACTGAACAGCGAACTTGTACTTGAATTTAAACGTATCTTCACCAATCTTACGTTGATGGAAGAAGACAAAGGTACAAAACTCAAGACACCACTCTTGTACGACAACCTCCTCAGGACCAAAGTCAACGGAATCTATCCCAAACGATTGTTGGTAGAAGGTGAAGGTGGTGTAGGGAAGACCACTCTTTGCGCCAAGATCGCTTGGGATTGGATCCACGGAAAAGGCTACCAAGATTTCAAACTTGTTCTTGTCATCCTCTTTCGCAAGGCAGAGGACAAGACTGTTGGAGAGATAGTCAAGTCTTATCTTTCTGACAACAATCCGGTCACAGCAAAGCAGCTAGACAAGTACTTCCTCTCAAATCCAGATGATGTCTTTCTTGTCCTTGACGGCCTAGATGAGTTTGCTGGCGATCTTGACAGCAATCAGCAAATAGCCCTGATCACTCTTAATAAGCTGTTCAAGTCAGGGAAAGTACTAATCACATCACGACAATGGAGATCAGATGAGATTAGGAAAAATGCCGATCTAAGAAAGGTGTTTGCTTTCATTGCTGTAGAAGGTTTTTCTGCTGAAAACCTTTCCTGTTACATCACTAAGTTCTTTCATCCAGACACTGCTTCCTCTGAAGATCTGAACCGATTCATATCAAACAACGATGTGATCAGAGAGAACATGGCCCCCTACCCCATCTACACAGCCATGCTGTGCATCATGTGGAAAGAGTTTGATGGGGATCGCCGAGAGGCAATGTCGAAGTTGCAAACATTTTCTCAGCTCTTTAATGAGATGATTGACTTTTTGGTTGATCATTACCTATCGAAGCACATTTCATCAGGTACTGTTGAAGGCAAATTGAGGAAGAATCGTTCGGATATTCGTCATCACCTGCTTCAGATTGGCCACATCACCTTCCAGGGACTTCTTGAGAGACGGTTAGTATTCACAGAAGAAGAGTTTGAGAGTTATCCCGAGTCCATCGATGTAGGTTGTAAAGTTGATGTACTCACTGCAGAGCAGAAAATTCTTCCGAGGAGAGATAGAAGAAATAATCCTAATTCAGTAGTTAAATCGGTGTGGTTTCCCCATAAGCTCTTCCAGGAATATCTATCTGGAATGTATCTGGCATCTCTTTACATTTCAAACCGTAATGAGTATGACAGGTTGATATCGAATATCATAACGAAAACGGGGGAATACCGGTACCTACTGTACTTCACCTCGGCCCAGCAGAAGGAGGTCGGCTTGGATATCGTATCTCATCTCATAACAGAGCGTAGACATCGCTGTCTTGATGATGACTTCATTGTAGATGTAGCATACGAGAGCCAATACCAAGTAGTGGCCAAATCTGTGGCAGATCATCTCTCCTCTGAGTCCGGCATAGAACTGGAGATCACCAATAAGATGCAGGCACACACAGTATCAGGGCATACTTTCATCATGAATCTTCGTGAAGTGGTAAGGAAAGTAGCGTAGGATTGTAGCAACGTATATACATTTTATCTTTGTATGATCTATTGGAGTGATAATTTTCTATTTGATTTTAATTTGAACACTTAACTGTTTGCATATACCGCGTATATACGAATGATGCTTTCAACTCCGACATGCGCTAATAAATATGCATTCTGCACATACTTCTTTTCACCCAAATGTTGAAAAGAAGCTTGATATAATCAATTGTCTTTAATCATGGAGCATGTTTAAAACCACTTCTCAATGGATCTAGCATGGGTACAACTCTATATTATCATTTCTAATCTAAAAACTGTAATGTACACGAACAATTTTTACTAGTTGTGATTTATTGTTATTGCAGTGAAACCCGTCTTGCGTGTATTTGCAGTGATTAAAAAAAGGTAATATTTAACACTGTTGATGATATCACGAATCCCAATAGGGTTTGGACGTACATGCTGTTCAAACCAGTATGATAAAACGCTAAATTAAACTATTATAAGATAACGTACATATTTGATGGATCAGAATGATTCTTTTGAAATGCACTATGTAATTATCAGATTATTTGTTGTTCATATTGATACATAGATTATGTAAACAGAATAAGATACAAACGGAAAGTGACGAGAACAACACACAGTAGCAATTAAGGTAATCAATCAGGCTAATCCAGTATTATTTTCTTGAGTTTATGCTTCTATCTTTATAATGTTATTTGTTTAAATGTACTTTGTAGGATAAACTGATTATTAACAAGCCGTGTGGACGGACGGCTTCAGAGGACCTGGCTGAATTCATGTGCTCATCACGATCACTGCGATATGTGGAGATCGATAGTACTATGCATGATGTTTTCTACTCGGTGCTTGCGAATAAAGCAGTCGATTCCAATGTGAGTGTAAATCTGTGTATCATTATCATTCTTTTAAAAGAAATGGATGCAAAATTCAGTCAGGATAATAGTTTTCCGTGTGTCAGTAGACTGAATTGAATTAGGAGAATACAGGAAAACAAAGTTTTTATACAAATAAATAAATTTGAATTTCAAACGTCTTGAATTTATTTTTTAGTACACAAAAAGAGAGAAATATGTCATTAAACTATTTAAATAATACTTGTGTTTGCTGTTACGCTTCGTGATTTAGGCTAGTGGGCTTAAATCATGTGGGTTTCCAAATACATTATTTTCTTCATCTTTGAGCGCTCAAATCGTAATTACCCAATGCCTCCCTAGTTATATAGAAATCTAACTTTAAAGAATGGAAAAGGAGGAAGAAAACAAGATATCAATGTTCAGAATGATTTTTGTTTCTCCCCGATCGGCAAATAAGAGAGAGCTAGATAACCGAATCTTTTTCCCCAGCAAAAGGATCCTCTGCTCTCTGGCAACCATGGATCATCCGACACTACATTACAACGTCGTTGTGAAGTATCACATTAATGATGGTTAATGTACAAAAACACAAAAGGGTTTTCAGGCTCTCCCAGTAAATTTCACCTGTTTATCTTCAACGGCACCCGCTTCACTCATTTATACCCACTTCTCAAACAGTGAACCGTTCATCTGACCTAGATCTCGATGTCCCATTCGTGGTTCTAGGTCAATAACCCCCTAGACAATCACCCCCCCCCAATTACCATATGAAAAATACCCCCAATGAAAATGACCGCCCCGGAAAACTACCCCTTAGGACAACCACCCCAAGGACAATTACCTTCCTAGGACAAATACCCCCTGAAAATTATCCCTTAGACAACAAACCTTCTTAAAAATCTCCCCTCGGACAATTACCCCCAGAAAAAATATAAGCTTTTATCATCAA
>BEXV01000534.1:120105-134420 GCA_003118195.1 Hemicentrotus pulcherrimus | reverse complement strand
AACCACCTATTAGAATAAGGCGCGATGAGATAAGAGTGTCTTTTATTTCTCTTCCTCCATATGAAATACTGGATTGTCGTGGGTGACTCCATTTGCGATGTCCTTCTCGCCTCCATACTTAGACACGTCATTATCCTCCTGAGCTTCGTAAACTTCACCCTTGGATGTTCTTTCCTCGGAGTTCTCATCATTATCATCTTTCCTAAAAGGTTAAGAGGAGATGAAAAGATAGAGATTTAAGATACATTTTATTGATAAATATTCACACCGATATATTTCTCTGGGGTGTTTAAAAGTTGCGATCTAAACTTTAGTTTCAAGTAAAAAATCTTTGACGCAAGCTGAGGGTAGGGAAGAACAAGGATAGGGTATGTATAGAGGATGGGCCTCAATATATATATATATATATATACACAGTCTTCGCTAAAACAATATTTTATGTTAACGGTGTAATACAAAATTGTTCGCCTCATACTTAATAACAACAACAACAACAACAACGAGCCATAAAAGGTAATGACCCCGACGGAAGATACACGATCACACGGAACGAGATTATGCATCAAACAAACACAATCACAGAATTAGCAGGGGCACTTAAAAACCTTCTCTTATACAGTCATTTTATAGTTTAACATTGGTTGCGGTAACTTTTTATTTACCTATGTTTGAACGAAAATAACCTTGGTGACTGTTGGAATGACTCAATTTTGTAAAACAATGAATTGAAGAGATGACAACTCGCCTTGAAATAGTTGATACATGAGGCAACCGAGACGAAAATGGTATACATCGTTTATTTTATATTTTTGGGGGTGCAAGCAATAACCTGTTCAATTTGATTTTAAAGGGAGTAAAATCCCGAGATCAGTATCATGATAGAGATGGTCCGCTTAGACTTACAAGCCAAATCGTTCTCCTTCTTCCAGGGTCTCTGGGAGTTTCTTGCCTCGTGTCTCGGGCAAGGCTAGGGAGACCAGAGCAGCCATGACGGATAAAGACCCGTAGATAACAAGAGGAAGAGGGTCCCAATAATTGCTGAGGAGGAGGACAAGGGGAGCTACTATACCTGCTATTCTGCTGAACATAGAACAGTTGCCGATAGCGACACCTCTGCATAGGGGAGAGAAGGAAATAATAGTAAAAATATTATTATAAGGAACTGAGCATAGTGTCATGAATTAAATGGGACGATCTATACAATATGACACAGGACAGTTATCTGTGTACTATTTAACAGTTCATTTCTATTTATTATCAATGAATCTCAAACCTAGATTGTAATATACTTGTAGAATATAAGTATATCACAATCTACGCGTTAAGGACCACACGTTTAAAGCACAAAACACGGTTTGGGTTTTATACTACCATGACTACATAGGGCTACTACACACTAAAAATTAATGGTACAAATTGCACCCTATAGGGTGCAGACCGCTGCTACAATAGCAGCCACCTATAGGGTGCAATTTTGCAGACTTGCACCCTAAGAGGTGCAAAAGAGCACCCTTAGGGGTGCAGACCGCTTAATCTACAATAGCAGCCACGTATTACAGAATTGCACCCTATAGGTGGCTGCTATTGTAGCAGCGATCTGCACCCCAAATGTACCCCTATTTCTTAGTGTGTAGAATTTAATTCTTTTGCAGTTTTAATAATAACACACCCTCAACATTCAAGTACAAAAAGTAAGTTATTAATAACCGGAACAAAATTCTTTGACTCTGATTTGTTGGTGATGTAATAATGATAATTATGATGATAGTAGTAGAAGTAATGATAATTATGATTATAGTACTCATTACAATTATAACGCCTGTTTTGATAATGCGCTATACCAGTTTCAACAGACCGAAATGCTTACTCATAGTCCAGGTCACTGGATTCAATTACTATTCCCCACATAACATTACACATTCTCCACTCCATGAAGTGCATTCCTGTATATACCTGATGTTTGTTGGGTAAATCTCCATAGTGTAGAGATAGATAATGGTGAATGAGCCAGAGATTCCAAACTTTCCGATCATAGCCACGGTCGTTAAGCCAACGCCAGGGGCTAATATGAAATCAAGTGACATTCAGATAGATATTTACCATTTCCAAATATCCAGAATAACCACAGGTTAGAAATATCTTGTTAAAGAACTAGTCCAAGGTCAAGTCCATTTATTAAGTATTTCCTAATAATGCTGCATAACAAACCCATGGGAAACAATTATGCTTTACGTAGATCTCAGTAAACAATAATTCAACATTAGTAACTTAACAATATATTATTCACATGTAATAGCGTTTAAGATAACTTATTCGTTTGGGAAAATAGTGACGCGTGTTTGAATCTATGCTTGTATATAACATGCCCCGAAAATGAGTTAAATTAGCCAGTGATTGGGTCATACATGTATCTGAAATCAAAAGTATCACAGTCGATCGTTTTTCTTATATTTATAGACTACGTGCATAGTATCAAACTAATGTCATTACTGGATTGTAAAACAAAATTGGCTTACGTATGAAGGCAGTTGAGAGACAAGCCACCCCACCTAGCATCATACAGAAGAAAAGACTAAGCCTTCGGCCAAACACTTCGACTATGACTATATCGACGAGGTATGCTGGGATCTCGATGCCACCAGAAATAGCAAATGCGACATAGTCATTGGTGCCGAGATTTGAGCTATTCAGAGACAAGCCGTGGTAAACCATCGAATTCACCATCCTAAAAAAGAGAAGAAAGAGATGGAGAGGAGGGAGGAGGGAAGGGTGGAAGACAAGGGGAGGGGAATAAGGAGGGGAATGGAAATGGAGAGGGAATGGGGCAGGGGAAGGAGAGGGAAAGGGAAGGGGAACGGAGAGGGGAAGGGGAAATGAAGGTGAAGGGGAAGTTGGAGGGAAAGGGCATGGGAGGGGAAGGGAAGGAGGAAGCAGATGGGAGAGAGAAGGGGGAAAGAGAGGTTAGGATGAAAGGTTGGATTAAAAGGGACAGCAAGAATCTAGACTTGAAGTAACATGGCAAGAACACGAATCTGGGTCTGTTTAGTCTTATAATTCGTGTACATCAAACAAGAGGTGTAAACTAAAGAAGCTCAAGTGATCCCTTCGATAGTATCATTGCAGAGAGAGAGAGGGAGAGATAGAGAGAAGGGGAGAGAGAGAGAAAGAAAGAGAGAGAGAGAGAGAGAGAAGAGAAAGAAAGAGAGAGGGGTATAAGGTTCACGAAACGATTTGTAAATCCGATGTTAATAGATTCTATTCAATTCGACTAGTAAAGTAAAATAAGAACCGCAAAACATTATGACAAGCCATTATTGTCTAAAAGAATTTCCACTATCGATGCACATGTATTTATCACCATACCTTAAAGTATAGGTTAATTAACTGTTTAAAAAAGAAAGTGGAACCTCTGGATTTGCTCAACATTGGTTTAAGTAAAGGTTTGTGAATAAATCAGACATCGAATCAACAATGAACATGAATTTCACAATGGTTATTGATGATAAGTTGAGAGTTACCATATAAAAACCATGTTTATTGTCCTCATTCTCAATCTCGGCGTGCGAACCAAATCAACCACGGTAGGTCTACGGGCCTTGCGGATCTCATCCTGTCATGGGAGATAAATAGGTGTCGTGCAATAATAGCTTTTGAAGACAAAATGCAATGTTTCAAAATAATCTCATTTCCAGATAAATGAAATGATCTGAGGTAATAAATATGTATAAGTGGATAGAGAGAGAGAGAGAGAGAGAGAGTGTGTGTGTGTGTGTGTGCGTTCGACTTGCGCCAAAGTGATGCCTACAGTTTGTATTATGTTGGGATGAGCGGAGTGAGTTAATGGATTTGTATCTAATGAAATACAAGAAAATTCACACACACACACACACACGCGCGCGCGCACGCGCACAAATGTTCGTTGATATTTGATATTCGACATTTGATATGTGTGGCACGATTAATTTTATTAGGGATGTTATTTGGATCTGCAGAATCCGAATTAAAACCCAAATCCCAATTGTTTTTTTTTATATATCACATAAGCATTTTTGGCGCAAGTCGATTTTTGCACTCTCGCAAACAATGCCTCCTGTTCATCCAAGCGTGAACACAAACCACACAAAAATGATACCTAATGATTTGGTATAAAATACTCTTTAATAAGATGTATAATAACTTACTGTTCATAGATGATTTTTAAAATAATTAGCAATTTTCTAGGTTTAAACTTTTTTTTGACTCCCACCGTATTTAGCCCTCTTCTTAATTATGTCATATTCATTTGGCATGTCACCTATCAAGTTTGACACTATCACAATTCGTGGTCTTCCTCTTCTCGGTTTACCCTCCATCCCTTCCAAGATGTCCCTGAGCATGTTTTCCCCGTTAAAGAGTTTAATATATCCACACTTTCTTCTGATTTATTATTATTCATTTAAATAAAGCTGTTGAAACCTTTCTTAGTAGTTATGTAAAACAATCTAATAAACAACAGGCGTTTTACCTTAAAACCTAAAGATGTTATCCAATAATTGATATGTCTTTGAGAGACATTATGTCTACCTTGGTACAGATCAATGAGCTGATTAAAGAACACTTGAGACGATTTATTCGATGAGCCTATTTACTTTGCAATAGCTTTGAGTGCGATATGTTATGTTTCTCTATTTCGCACACATTCTCACTCACACGCAAACGCACACACACACACATAACAAGCTGTATATATTACCTGTTCTTTGATGTATTCTTTGGTGAAAAGAGGGCTTGGGAGCTCGGCCTTGTTGACTTCGGCCACCTTGTTGATAATTTGTTCGGCCTTGTCGTATTTCCCCATGGAGATAAGCCATCTTGCTGACTCAGGCAACCATCTTGAATTAATTAAAGGAAACCGTAAATAGATAAGATTGATTGATTGAATTTCATATCAATTTCATTCTGACAAAATGCGTTACAATGTATTCCACAATACAGATATATACCTTAACACTGAAGGCAGCTGGTTCCTTAAACTCATAACTCATCACAACTATTACTACTACTACTACTACTACTACTACTACAACAACTATTTCTACTGTTACTACTACTACTACTACTACTACAACTACTACTACTACTAATACTACTTCTAACACTACTACCACTACTACTTCCATCGCCACTATTATGATTGGGGAACAATGTTGGAGGAGATTAACAATAAATATTAGGAACCTGATATTCGATCTATAATTTTTTATATTTTATAACTACAAAATTTATCGTCAAGGATTCGGATCGAAATACACTGCAACTGACGAAAACGCACGCCACACTACCACTACTACTTCTAATACTAGTACTACTACTACTACTATTACTGCTGCTACGCCTACTACTTCTATTACACTACTACTACTACAAGTGCTACTCTTACTGCTACTACTTCTACTACTACTACTACTACTACTAACACTATACTACTACAAATACTGCTACTATTACCACTACGACTACTACCACAACCACTACTACTACTACTACTACCATTATCCTAACACTTATTCTACTGCTACTACAATCCACTACTACTACTCCTAATACTACAACTCCAACCATTATTTTAAATATTCAACAACAACAACAACAACAACAACTACTACTACTACTACTACTTCTACTACTAGTACGACTACTATTAAAGCTGCTTCTTCTTCTGATGACGATGATAGCGACGATGGTACTAACAACGATAATGACATAGTACTGCAAGAAATGTATCATGTATAAATTACAGACTGAAACAAAAATAGCATGGTTTTATTTACTCAAGAAGAACTTAACAAAAATTGTCTTACATGAAAGCAAGAAACATGGGCAGAAGAGGTGCAGTTACGACTAGCTGTAATGTACGCCATGAACGAATGTAGTAAGCCGGCAGAGCAAGAAACATGTATCCAACAGCATAGCTGATCCCAGCTAACATTACTAGATTTCGTTTAGATGGTCCAATAAACTCGGTACCTTATAAACCAGAAATCGAGATGTGAGAAAAGAATATGGTAAGTGAACATAATGCTGACATTAAATACACCCTCACAAACACCCACCCTATATATAAATGTGTGTGTGTGTGTGTGTGTGTGTAAATGTCGTACGTGTATTATATATGTACAAATATAGAGCTCAAGAACAAGAACAGAACTTTTGTTGCGCGCATATTTATAACAAAAAAAAAACAAAAAAAAAAAAGTCGCAGCGGATTACCGCGTCACATCAGAACGAGCCTTACTTTAACTACTTAAAATATATATGAAAATATATTCATGATAGTTTGAGTTTTTTCTTGCCGATATTTAAAGATGTTATAAATGTGTTTCGCAGTCAAAACTTTCTTTTATGCATTGGATTCGTCGTAAATAGATATTATTAGGCTTCGGACTACACGCGCGTGTCATATTTGAATGTTTTTTATGTTAATAAAAGTCAAATGAATGAGTTGATTAGAAAGGAGGAATTAATAAGTTATCCTTTTTATTTACACGACCTAGCCTTAAGGCCTGCTGAAGGTATCACTGTAATATATATGAACATTTCTTCATGATCGTAAGATTTTTTTTTTCTTGCCGAGATTCTTTCCACACTAAAGATGTGATTCGTATTCAGAACACTCTGTTATGCATTGGATGCGTCGTAAATATGATATTATTAGGCTTCGGACTCCAATCGTGTGTCGTATTTCACTGTTTGTTATGTTAATAAAAGTAAAATGAATGAATGAATGGATTAGTCAGCAGAAAAAAATATTTTATCCTTTTTAGTCATTTATGGCAATGTAATTTCGTGTTCAGTCTGTTGTTTGGTTGCTTTTTGTTGGTATGGTGTCGGTCTAGTGTCGGTCTGTCGTCGGTCTGTCGTTTGTCTGTCGTCGGTCTGTTGTATATAGGTTAAAATAAGGCTTAAGGATGTCTCTCACCTATGACATACAGGATAATGTTGAAAGCAATGTTACCGAACCCCATAAAGAATCGCATAGTAGCAAAGAACCACCAATTGGGCGAAAAGGCAAGAGCAGTTCCAGAAACAAGTGAGATGGCGTTCGCAATGAGAAGACACCACCATCGTCCAATGCTGTAGTAATAAATAACATCATCATGATGGTGAAAACTGTAATTGTCAACAGTGTACCATTTATAATTCTATGTAGTCAGAATCTATGGAAATATGGAGATTCATCTACATTATAGAAAGCCATTTTGAAGAGCAGAACATTCGTATTTTACATATCATTTTTCATACAATTCCGCTCTGCATAGTACACTCTACTATTGGAGTTGCATTATTGCTTTAGTTTTATGAATATAAATCAATAATTATGATGTACACAACAATTCAAGGTATACCAAGTTTCACAAGGTTCAACACTTCTCTGGTTCCCAATCCCTCCTACTGGCACCAAAAAACGATGGCTGCAAGCCTGTCATGATAACCATCACAGCTTATATTTGGTAGCTGCGTTAAAGTTTTGTTTATAACTTATTTGAAAGTAGATTTGAATGAACATGACTCTACATTCAGAATTGAAATATCGAACTCGACCATATTTTTCCTTTTTTTTTTTAAATTCGCGATTCGCCCAAAAGAAAACTCTTCAAAGGTATTACAAAGTTTTGGGAAATTTTGAAAAATGGGTGGATAGTGATTCTTTACAATTTTGATTTATTTGGATGCCCCTGTGGATGTATCAAAAGCACTAGAAATTTTAGACCCTAAAACACTTCTGCTTTCGAGAAAAAATTGAATATAAAGATTTATCGGTGCTCCCGATAAATGTTGATGAATTTCAAAAAGCTCCTACGGCCGTACAATGGTAGCTGCGCCATGAAAATCTCAGAATATGTAGTTGTGGTATATTATTTCCGAACGGGAATAACTGATCGGTTGATTTTAGTCAATAAACATTATTTTTTATAGCTTAATTAATATCTTGACCTTGAGAGGGAGCTATTCAACATAAAGTGTTTATTATGTACAATTTCATAACTTTAGAGTCGATTTCGACCGCGACAACGATCACTGAATAATGTAGGATCGCATATGCTTCGAATAAGTTCATTTGAACCAAATTCATGACCCCATACCAAAACTTTGTATTGCCTTTAAGAAACTCCTGAAGAATGTGACAATGGCAACTTACATATCTGACAAGATGCCGAAGAAAATAGAACCCGCTAAGTATCCTCCATAGAAGATAGACTGAGATATCTGGGTGAGGCCATCCTTGCCACATACAAGGTCAAACTGTATGGAAGAGATAGAGAGAGAAATAAAGAGAGAGAGAAAGAGAGAGAGAGAAATATAGCGAGAGAGAAGAAAAGATAACAAGAAAGAGACAGACGGGCAGACAGACATGGGAAACACAAATGATTGGTTATAAAAGGTATACTTGGTAACATTTGACTCTGTTTATTCATAAAGATGAAACGAATGACCCGTCTGTCGCTAATCGGAATATCTCAGCACCGAATTCTACCATTGAAAAAGTTGAAAACATGACGCCTCTTCCTTTTATTTGCTTAATGCTGGATAATGTATATGCCAACCGGCAGTCTACGCTAATCTTTATGTTCGTGACCAATACTTTTTATGGAGATGACTGACTCTATATTTGTCCTTAGTTTCAGCCTTAGAACATATCCAAATAAAAACTGCATAATATGTTTGGGTGGAGATTTCCTTACATAAGGACAGTATCCTCGGATCAAAAAAGGTCACAATGTGGCCATAGATGAAAATGATAAGGGACCGTACTTCGAAGGTGTAACTTTGGTGAGAAGGGATATGTAAGAAAAAACAAATATTCTCAGAACTAAAATACGGTCAAAAAGGAATTACAAGTCTCGATGAAAATTTGGTGTTTGAGTGCAGTACAGCTTACCTAATCTAATCGAGCAAATTGAAAGAAGGATATTTTTAGATCTGTGAGAAGAAATTCTATTTTCAGAAAAGCATTTTTGAGGAAGTTGTAAACAGTAATCCATAAAAGAATCTGCCTAAATGAATTCGTAACCATTGAATGTCTTTCTCTGTTTGCTTTCACTTCTTCATTTATTCTGTTTGAACGGTTTGAGATAATATAATCGATGGATATTTTGTATCAAACTGTCTTTTCTGACTGAGATCCCGACTATGAATGCTTGATACGAAACCATGACTGCTGTTATTTCAATGGTTTCAGGAGTATTAATAATGTTAATCAAGTGATTACTAAGGAAAAGTGTGTGGCCTTCCACAAAGTCAGTGCTACGCACACATACACACATCTACATACACGTGCGCATACTCCTTCACACCCACGCGCATCGATCACACATCACCCAGATACACCCACACACTCTAAGATCTTACATCTGTCACTGTCGTCGTTTGATATTGGCTATCATCATAGACCCATCCACTATCGCATGGCGTCGTTCCGCTGCTGTAATTGGATGGATCAATCCCAGGCCAGAATCCAACTCCTGACACGTTATTTTTCTCACATTGTGCGTACTCCAGCTCACCATCTGACGTGTAGTTTGATGGGATGCTACCTTCCTTGATGGCTAGTTCACAAGCTTCCTCTGAAAGTCCATACTGCTCACATTCAGGATTCCATTCAGGGCTCTTAAGCAACACGGAAATACAGATGCAATGTAAATAACATGTTTAGACTAACGAAACAAATATACAACTCCTATATAATGAAACAAAATAGATCTGTAAGGGTCTTGGTATTTATCTGGGTTATGAAAAGGTATACAATGAGCAAAATCAAATAAACTTATCAGGTTGTATGTCCCCACAATAAAGATAAACGAGATGTTGATTGGCAACATCTTAGAAAGTACCTAACCATCCTCAATGGAATGTGAGAGGTATAGTGTCTTCTGAACTCGGTGTGAATCTCGCAAGGATTCATCCTACAATCACAAAGTTATGAAAGTTTTTTTTAAGACGTACCATTTCCCCAGATGTTATAAAAACAGCCCAATGCGTAGCATCAATGCATAATGGAATCACCACTTAAACATTTCATAGTGATATTTCTTCTATTATTCTTCTATTATATATTTATCTATTGAATTTGTATATAAAATATAGCTTAAGCGCAATAATGAAAAATATAGCTTAAGCGCAATAATAAAAGAAAGTATTCAATTAGTTTTTGATGTAAATAATTTGCTTACGATCTTCAATTTGTCTTTTTATCATCATGCCGTGATCAATTTACAGTAAGAAACAACCGATTACAAAAAAAAAACAACAAATGTAGTACTAATTCAGCTAATCAATTACCTGTTTTAAGTTTAAGAGCAAACATCAAACATAGACTTTACATTTTGTATTCTCAGGAGATCTATGGACATTGCATAAAATTTCCTTTAGGTTTCTCCATAATATATATTTATTTGATTTGATATGGCCATTTCGTCTCTACAAAAGATACTAAAGACATTAATTTGTTAAATTACATTTATTCTAATTCTTAACATTCATTTTGTAACAAGAATTGAAGTTGAATTGAATTGAGAGCTTGACAGAAAATGAACAGGCACCAATTGAACACTTATTGTGCACCCGTGCTATTTAACGCGCTATCCTTGACACAATTGAAAAATGCTTAACAAAATACAATATCATGATTTTTGTATTTCTTTAGCAGAGATCTTTGTAAATATTGCGGAAATGTTAGGTAATACTGATTCAACATTAACTTCGAAGTAACATTTAGGATAAATGAGTACTTCGTAAGATGTTGCTAATACAAATCTAGTTGCATTCGGTTTTAGACACCCCGTATATGGCACTTGTTTATTGACCATGCAAATCATGTAAAGGAAAATAAAACTGAAAGCTCAACAACTGCCAAACATAACATTTAGGTTGTAATATTTCTACATTTATTGAAATTGCGATTGATCAACATTAACGAATTGATGATGTTAAATTTATATAACTATCAATTGCTTGAGGGTTATGACATCAAATGGATGTTTGAATTTGATTTTGACATGTTGGAACTACAGTATGATTTTCTTGAATTTGATAACACTTGAATGTTATTCTCTCGTTTTTATTCAGTTATATTCTTACCGCACACCAGTGGTCGACAGATGCATTCAGAAAAACCTCTACCAGGGAGGCCCATGAAACTGTGAACTTTAAGATGATCACAATGATATAGAGACGCCGCTGATATCGACCAAATTCACCAACCGTCTTCAGAATGTCGTCGAACTTCATTTTGCTTTCTGGCTTTAGAAAGTGCGAGCTAACAGGAGAATGCTGGACATTTAAAGCTATCTTCACCTTTAATGGACACTCTTCATTCGCTCGTGATCTATCTACATTGATGGCTTTTATAGTTCTGTCATTTACCATTTATTTGCCTTTGTGTTATGTATGTTTGTTGTTTGACAGTCATTCAGCATAAACAAAAGTTCAAAGGTTGGGATGCTATCTTTGTTCATCAAAGCTATCTCTAAATTTATTTGGAAGTTAACAACGTGTGTTCTTGTTTGCATTTATTACATCTTTAGGTTAGTTAACCTCTGAGTTCCATGTCAAGCTCGAGACACATACCCTATGCACGTACCTTATGGATGTGAACTTGTTGACTGGACAAGTGAGCAGAGAGATCGTGAGACATGAATTTCGTAGATAGTATGATATGATTTAAAATCATCGTAATTGATTATTCATTTTATAATTTGTTGTAATAACGTTTTAACTTATGTTATATTGCATGTATGAAATTGCCAAATAAATAATAATAATAAATTAACACATAACTGTATATGACCTGACTTACATTCGGTGAATCAGCCCAAATTTGGTAAAAAGAGATTTTGACGGCGCTTTTTGAAAACCCTGGTGCTCAAATTTAGGAGATGGTATTATTATGCAGAAAACAAGTTACTCGTTATCATGATAATGATATCAAGGTTACATTGATAATGAATAGTAAGATACACAAGTTGGGTACAACTTTTTTTTTATAAACGTACTGTGATAAGGAAGGGAGAGACAGAGAGAGAGAGAGAACGTGATGAGATGAGTTTGGCCAAACCGATTCGACTTGGGCGAAATATGGTTCAAGACAAAATAATATACGCAATGTTTTAACCGACTGAAACTAAGTTTGCCAAAGTATGTGTATAACTGACTCTGATTAGGACCAATAAACGGCAGACTGTACGACCTTCCCTTGAGTAGGACGATATAAAACGTGATAACAATTATCTCTTTTATACTCCTTTGTCCAGAACTCTGTTTATACCACAGACGAAATAAATAATAATATAATATAAATTAATTATCAAAAATTAAAAATTAATAATGTCCAACAATATATATTTTTGATTTAATATGGCCATTTTGACTCTACAAAATATGTTTTTAAAGACATCAATTAAAAAAAATACATTCATTCTAATTTGTAACATTTATTTTGTAACAGGAATTGAAGTTGGATTGAGAGCCTGACACAAAATATAAAGGCACCAAATTACTTATTGTGCACCAATGGGTGACACGACATTTGCTCCTGCGACAATTGCTCCGGGCTTTACTTCGACTAAGATGTAGGGATAGGGTTAGGGTTTCAACAGGGTTTTATGTTAGGTTTAGGGTTAGGTTGAGGGTAGGGTATAGTGTTGAATCCAGGGTTGAAGTTAGCCATTCGATTAGTGTATGAAATTTACAGCGGAGCAATTGTCGCCGGAGCAAATGTCATGGAATCGCACCAGTGCTATTTAACGCGCTTTCCTGATTACAAAAAATTGAAAATGCTTTGTTTTTACAACAAAATTAAAATCATCATATTTTTAATTTTTTTTTTTTTTAGCAGAGATCTTCGTTTAAAATAACGCAAATTTAAGTAAAACTAATTCAACATTACCTACGATTTTTTTAAATTAAGGATGAATAAGTATTTTGCAAGATTTTGCAAAGAAAAATCTCGTTACTTTCGTTTTTAGGCACCCCGTTTAAAGCATTTGTTTATTGGCCATGAACATCATGATAAGGAAAATAAAACTGATAGCTCAACAACTGTCAAACATGCCTTTAGGCTGCAATATTTATAGATTTATTACATTTGTGATTAATCAACATCTATTGCTATAATCATCTATTGCTTGAGTTTTTGAATTATGTTATATTCTGACCGCACACCAGTGGTCAACAGATTCATTCAGATAAACCACTATCAGTGCTTTACCATTTATCTGTCAATATTTTATGTATATTTGGTGTTTGACTGTCGCATTGAAATATCAGGTAGTCATAATATCAAGGTATGCTTTGTCATTGAGTCATTCAACATGAACAAAGGTCATTTGGGAAGCTATCTTTGTTCATCAAAGATAACTCTAAATTTCTGTGGAAGATAACATCGTTTGATTTTCTTTGCATTAATTATATCTTTAAGATCAGTTCACTTCTGGTTTTTATGTTTAGTTCGAGACAAATACCTTGTGCACGTACCTTATGGATGTAGACTTGTAGAATGGACTGGTGAGCAGAGAGCTCATGAGACATGAAGTTCGTAGGCAGTTTAAAAATTATTGAAAATACTCCTTTGGATTGAACCACGGTTCTGGAAATCTTAAGTACATTGCATCCCTATAAAAATGAACCACTGCTGCAAAAAACATAATTGAATTTTGAAAAGGATTTGAGACCAGATTTTCACTGACCTGATCTACGTTCGGTACATCAGCCCAAATTTGGTACAAGGAGATTTTGACCGCACTTTTTGAAAACCCTGGTGGTCCGGCATCCAGGGCTGAAAAATATTGAACATGGTATCCTTTAACAGAAACAAGTTACTTTTTACCATGGTAATGATATCAAACTCACTTTGATAATGAATTTGTGATAATAAGATACAAAGTTGGGTACACTTTTTTATACGAACTAAGATAAGGAAGAGAGAGTGAGAGAAAGAGAGATTGACGGACAACAATGAGGAGAGTTTTGCAAAACCAGTTTGACTTCGGTGATGTTTCAAATATTGCTTTGTTAGGCAAGCACAAAATTATATAATATGGGCCATGATGTAACCACCTCAAACTTGTTCAGCCAGACTCTGTGTTTAGTTGGCTCTGATAAGTCCCAATAAACTCTACTCTACAACAGACTCTACGACCTGCCCTTGAGTAGGATGACATAAAACGTGATAACAATTATCTCTTACTGCTTCTTATCAAAACTCTGTTTATACCAAAGAAGATAGACGTTTAATGCTATTTGGAATGGTCGAGTTTCCACCAGAAGAAGAAGAAGAA
>BEXV01000534.1:69479-94257 GCA_003118195.1 Hemicentrotus pulcherrimus | reverse complement strand
GTTAAGTGTGTTTAAACATAAGACCATTAGGAATAGCGGCCATTTTGGATTTGATCTCTGAGGGTCATCAGAGGTCAAATCTGACTTCCCTCCACATCTGAAAATAAATCTTATGGTCTAAACTAACTATGTTAGAAGTTTCATGCTTTTCTCAAAAAAGTGCACATTTTTCATTATATTTGGAGCTTATCCGCTGTACTACATGTACAAGCATATATTATTAGTATATTAGTACACAAATTCAAACGAAAGGTTATTCTTTTTCAAGGTTATTGATATGAGTGGAGTGGAAACAGATTTGTTAGTACTTCAACTTTACCTTTATTTTTCCAGTTGTAAAACAAACGCAAAAAAAATAATTGAACATTAAGATACACATTTTGAAGTACAAATTTATAGTGCATACAAATACATGTAGCATGGTTGAAAACATTACATAATAAAATGTATACATTACTTCACAGAAATGAATATCCGGAAAGTGGAGGGATTGCCAAACAGTTTTTAATATTCGCAAAACAACATTTCAAGCTGAATATTTAAAAACATCCAGTCGAAAACAGTTAGTTGATTAAAAGACCAGTTTGGGGGGAAAATCACAACATTTATAAAGATTATCTTGAGAAATAATTGTTAACGTTGTACCTGTTCTTCTTTAAATTCTGTTGTGAAGAGAGGGCTTGGTAATTTTGCATTGTTGACCTCGGCGACCTTCCTGATGACCTTTTCAGCTTTGTCGTATTTCCCGACAGAGATAAGCCATCTAGCGGACTCAGGCAGCCATCTTGGATAAGATGAAATAGACTATTAATTCAAACCATATTTAACTTTGTACACGTTTACCTAGAAACAAGTAAAATTCAAATGTACAAAATAATTATATCACAATTGTCAAAATGCAAGTTGAAAACCTTATGCCCCTTCACATACACGGATTTTTCTCAGGAGTCCTTATGGGTCATACAAATTTATTGATCTTTCACGGATTCTTACGATTTGGCCACTTTTACGACCGATTTAAGAGTTATAAACCGTATATAGCTCATAATAACTCGTTATAACGGATGATTTCGAGTGAATTTTACGGCACAAATCCACGATTTGTTACGAGTTGTCACGGATAACTACGAGCGACTTTCATCGTTTTACGTCGCTGCCCGTTTAGACTGTTGTCAATAAAAAAATCTTTAAAATGTTTTCTTTTCCTCTCTTCATCAAATGATTGTGACAATGTGCACGGTTCATTCTTCATAGATAAAATTGGAATCCTTCCGCCTCTCTTTGTGTGTGGAAATATTCGATCACCTCCTATGGTAGATACCCATCTAGATGTTGATATGTGTATTTTAATACAGAACGGCATCGCTCTCTCTGGCAAAATAGACCCGTTTACTGATATCTTTCAATGACTTGGTTCCATGTTTCTTCCCCTCACCTCTAGTAACCAACTATTTTAGCACATTTTATGGATGATAGCATCGCTATCGATGGGCTCAATTTGGAACACATTAGTCTTTGATATGTCTGGCAAATCTCACAAGCTTCCAAATAGTTCCATAAGTTCTAAATAGATACTCGTGTTCAAAGATCTATGGACATAGTTTTATAACGCTATAGTGATATGAAACACATTGAAATCAAGAACCCATGAAAAGCTAAACGCCGGGCTCAAATGAATGTAACTCGTTTTTTTCCCCCATCACTCTAATATGTAAGTATTAAAACAAAAAAAATTGTTACAAATTCCAAAAGTGTGATAATCGTAACCCCTACCAAAACAGAAAACGTTTCTTACATGAATAGGATGAAGATGGCGATGAGAGGTGCAGTCATGGCCAGTTGTAATGTTTTCCATGAACGAATGAAATAAGCACACAAAGCAAGTAGCATGTATCCTACAGCATAACCAATCGTCGCCAGCATCACCAAATACCGTTTAGAAGGACCGATAAACTCCGTACCTATGAGTCATATGTATGAAGACATGATTTGTATATAAGAAAAAAAAGTGTTTCCAATGTTACGTTTTTGTTATCCGTATAATTAATAAGTTGAATAAAACTGCTGATAACATTTCGTAAAACAAATGAATACGTCACGGATACGATACAATTAAACCACATTAAAACCAATTTTATTTAAGAAGCGCCTGGCCTAGTAGTGCAATTACCCCTATCAAATGGAGAAGACCAAAGAGGAAAAGAGAGAGGGAAGTAAAACAAAAAAAAAACAAAACAAAAAACAAAAAACTGAAGAAAATGGACAGAAAGATTACCAATAGTGTTTTTCAAGACTACCGACAGTCCTTTCCAGGACTCCCCATTCCTACCCCACCCCTCCCTTTCTCACATACGGTGCAACCGTTTTATACTTACTGTATATCTATATCACCGTGCAAGTCGACACTTATACGCTGCATCAAACAAGACAATGTTGAAACGATTTTGCTCAAAACTATCACTATCCTATTAAAAAACAGAACAATTTTGAAATCAATGTGAAAACCATCGCTCACCAATAACAAACAGGATAATGTTGAAAGCTATGTTGCTGAAGCCCATGAAGAATCGCATGGTGGCAAAAAACCACCAATTGGGTGAAAAGACAATAGCTACTCCTGAGATGACAGCAACAGCGTTGGAGAGGATAAGTGTCCACCAGCGTCCAATACTGTCAATAGTATCAAGAAAGCATGCAATCATATATTCATTAAAACCTTTTTTCTGTCCACTTCGGGATGGGAGGGTTTCTGGTGTTTTACTGTAAAACTCACATGTTTATAAAATTGTTTAAAGAATAGCCATTAAGCGCTTCTAAACTTGAAGTGTATTGCACCGGCTTTGGGTGTGCTGCCATTACGGCGCTCTAGCATTTCAAGGAATTAATTTCTGCCAGGTACCCATTTATATCATCTGGCTTGGGGTGTGACAAATGTAGATCAATGTCTTGGAAAAAGACATTAGTACCGCCGCGGGACTCGAAACGCGGACCCTGTGATCGACAGTCCGGCGGCGCAGCAACCGCTCTACCACGACACCTCTTCAAATTCATGGTAGTTTGGGATCAAGCACATAAAAAGTGTAAAGAATAATTAGAAAAACTCAATTATTTAGTATGTTGGCCCCCTTCATTTCTCTACAACAAAGATACTCTTCTACATCTTTCTGTTATTCTGCAGTTTCATACCGAGCGACTAAAGCAGAAACTATTTTGAATTGGCATCTCCTTAAAGGTTTATTACACCATCTATGTCGCTCTTATTACAGCTAGTTAGGCTTAACTTTAAATGACTTAACAATTACATTTGAGCAAACGCAATCTATGAATCCTGCCATATTTTTTTTTCGGGTTGACTTGACCTTTGATTCATTAGTTTCGTTGACTGGCAGTCTACGGTTGTTTGACCAGTGAGGTCATATAGGTTATCAGTGTCCACGAGAATAGTTGCACCAATGACGAGTACGGTTAGCTACACAAAGAGATCATTCGTCAAAATCTGTACCCGTTATCTGAACTCACTTCCTTCTCATCTCAGGATGTTAGATCCCACAAACAATATCAACAACATAGCTAAAAACATATCTCTGTTTTATCTATAATTTTGCTTTCACTACCTGTAGATTATCTGTTGAGCTACTTAAAAAACATATAACTTGTATACATATTCATTTATAACGCGCCTTGATCAAAAGTTTCGGATACGTGCGCATTATGAACTTAATATCATATCTACTGGACCTAGATCCTAAGGTAATTTTAGGGTTACTTACATGGCAACTTACATGTCTGACAAGATACCGGATATAATAGAACCAGCTAAGTATCCTCCATAGAAGATGGACTGAGATACCTGGGTGAGATCATCCTTACCACATACAAGGTCAAACTGTTTGGACGAGATAGTTACGAAAAGAGAGAGAGACAGAGAGTAAAAAAGGAGAGAGTGGGAGATAGATAGACAGAGAGTAAAACAAGGAGAGAAAGATATAGATAGACAGAGAGTAAAACAAGGAGAGAGAGAGAAAGAAAGACAGAGAAAGGGAGTAAAGAGGTATTATAGTACCATTCGCTTTTTAGAACCATCTGCATATCATAAAATATTGACTTCTTTTTAAAAATGATTTATGAATATTCTAGAGTGGGCCTCTTTTCTTATTTTAAATCGTACAAACATCCTGACCAAAATACATCGAGTTCCTCTTGTTATTCTGAATAGGTTACGGCGATCTGTTCGGGTCAATTAAACAACTGTACTATTTTGGTGCCTGCCCATAGGAAAGAAATGAGCCTACCGCATACTGCGGCAGACTTGCCACAGATCTGCAGCATACCTGCCGCAGTCATATTTTTCACATGCAAAATAGTTTTGCCGCATATTTGCCGCACCATTGCCGCATACGTTGCATCATTACGTTCTAGCACCTTGAATTAGTAGAAACAGGTAGAACAAGCGAAATTTCTTCAAAAATTCTACAGTGTAACACAATGCAGTAGTAGAGGTAGAGGTGTAGGAATACAAAATGCATACACATAGTCCAGAGTAGAGTCACAGATCCACGTGCTACTGTGCACACATTACACAAGAGTTACAACAAAAAAAATTGAGATAGCAGGCCTTAAGATAGGATCACATGGCACATCTTCCTTCAGACATTTAAACGCTAATTTTATAGGAGGAGCTCGCGCCTTTGAATGTTTTTTTGAAACAAATATATGGCGCCGTACAAATGCTGTTTATCATCATCAACAAATAAGTTTGAAACAGTCCGTTAATTCCTCAGTCTCCTCTTATGTAAAGAATTCCTCTTACCAGTTAGAACTTAAAGTAAATTGTTTGGTTTGACAGAAGCTAAAAAGACAATTATCAGTGCCTAACACAGGAATAAACAAGATCATGCTGGGCTCAGCCTGCAACCTCAAGGTACTTGGTTGGCTGCATGGTCCTCCAAAATGGCCGCCTATAGCCTTGCTGCAGAATGTATAATTTCCCACTTTTTCTGTAGCAGATCTGCCGCAGACTGTTCCTGTGGCATACTGGTATGCGACAAGTCTGCAGCAAAATTTCTTTCTGCCGCAGATCTGCCGCATACTGTTCCTGTGGCATACTGGTATGCGGCAAGTCTGCAGCAAAATTTCTTTCTGCCGCAGATCTGCCGCATACTGTTCCTGTGGCATACTGGTATGCGGCAAGTCTGCAGCAGAATTTATTTCTACCGCATACTTCGGCCTACTCTATGCCGCAGACTAAAAGTCTGCCGCAGATCTGCAGCAGGTCTGCGGCAAGTCTTCGGCAGGTCTGCGGCATACTTTTCACTTTCCTATGGGTGTAAGATATGGACCTAAGCCAAAAGGATCGGAATGAAAAATAAACTTACATCAGTAACGGTAGATGACTTGTATTGGGTGTCGTCATAGACCCATCCACTATCACATGACATCGTTCCGCTGCTGTAATTGGCTGGATCAATCCCAGGCCAGAATCCAACTCCTGATACGTTATATTTCTCACATTGTGCGAACTCCAGCTCACCATCTGACGTGTAGTTTGATGGGATGCTACCTTCCTTCTGGGCTAGTTCACAAGCTTTCTCTGAAAGTCCATACTGCTCACATTCAGGATTCCATTCGGGGCTCTTTAGCAACACGGAAATTTACATTAAATGTTTGTATGTCATGTTATTACCTCGATCTTAATAAATTTCATTTACAGAAGAAAATATAAAGGCTTTACATTTTGTAGAAGAATTAACCCTTAATATAAGAGGAATCCTAGCTATGGCAGAGGCAGGCTCGAGTCTATTGGCTGTTACTTAACGACTCTAGATAAAGCTAACCTAAAGTTTATATCAGGAGGTCATAAACATATCAACTTACTGTAGTCGTGCACTTATTTGAGGAAATAAAAAAAGTCTTAAAATTCGGTCTATTCTTCATAGCTTCCAAACCTGCGTATGAAGCTGCAAGTTTTTTCTTGGTCGAACTTTCAAATACATTTAGCGTATCCGGACACCTACCCCCTGGACATCCATCCCCGGATAACCACCCCAGTCAGCTACCCCCTAGGACAACTACCGTCTAGGGCAACAACCCTCTAGAACGACTACCTCCAGGACGGCTACCCCCAGACAACTACCCACTAGGACATCTATCCCTCGGAAAACTACCCCCGGACAACTACCCAAGGATAGTTGTCCGGGGATAGTTGTCCTAGAGGATGGTTGTCATAGGGGAAGTTGTCTGGGGGTATTTGTCCGAGGGTAGTTGTCCGGGGTAGTTGTCCCGGGGGGGTATTCGTCCGAGAGGGTGGTTGCCCTAGGGGGTAGTTGGCTGGGGTGGTTATCCGGCGGATGACCTCCAGGGGGTAGGTGTCCGGAAACGTTAAATGTATTGGTGTTCCTTGAACTGAGTATGCTGCTCTTTAGGTAGAAAAAAGAATAACGAAAAAGCTGTCAAGATTCTGACCGCTGGACATATTCGTACCTTACACCAATGGTTGACGGGTGCATTGATGAAGACAGATATCATCGGGGACCATGATATGGTGAACTTCAGAATAACGACGATGACATATAGACGCCGTTGATACCGTCCAAATTCACCAACGTCATTCAAAATATCGTCGAATTTCATTTCTTCTCAGCTACTATGATCATGTGATCGATGATTGTCCTATCTACAAATCCCCTCACGGTGCTTCTGGACTTGGAGAGCTCGAAGATGAGATAATCACTTTGGTAAATAAGGATCTTCCTATTTAGATGATGTACTCCCTGGTATTCTTCGTACGAACGAAGGCGGTGCACCAACGCTCGAATAAGATTAGTAAATGACAGATCGAAAGAAGTCCACTGGAATACCTATTATATCGTAAGCCCACAAGGGTACATAATGAACATATAAATGTGGGCGCTGTTCAAGGTAGTGTAATCAAAGCCATTGATTAGGAGAGCTTCGAATTGGACTTAATATAGCAAATACTGTGGGCTTTTTGTTATGCAAGCACAAAATAAAATTGGCCAAGGTCTGCAAACAGATAGCTCTGCTTGTAATCAGATCAGGGCAGTGTTTCATAAAGCTTTTTATCAATATCATCTGGTACAGAACCATAAATAGATCATTGTACTATTGACATGTTAAATCTGTAATTGTACCAACTTGCGGTTGATTGACTTATGGTGTTGACTAGATCAAAGTACAGTACATGGGCTACGGTTAATGTGAGGTGACATAACTTTTTATTTTTTATTGATTAAATTGGCCATTACCTAAGAATAAACTTAGCGTAGCCGGGTTGTCAGTATTTGGGGAGGGGGCATGCATAGATCTGTAAAAAGGGAGACGAAGCGATGCTGCAGCATTTCCTGTCCCTATCCAGGGAAGCGCAGGACCCCTATGCAGATGTACGAGTTGATTGGATTTTAAATGATATAAAGATTTGTATTAGGCTTCATTAATTGGATAGGCATTTAAGGGAATATAATATATTTACTGGTATGTTTGATTGTGATTATAATGTTTGATGTGCAAAGATGTCATATAACAAGAAACCAGAGGCACACTTCACAGGCACACGAACTTGTTTCAAGTACGGCTATGCTTCAGGAAATTGATGATATTGTCTGGATCTGTGCATACTTTCCTTTCCTCAAGGTCAGCTAATGTAATGAAAGTTAACAATTTCGAAAAGTTCGTTAAACTTATGTTATGTTATCTTTATTTACTCATGGCGAGTTGATACAAGAAGCTATCACTAAAGAAGTACATGCGATTGGGGATTATTTTCGAAAATTTCATCTAGTTACATATCAAATTGAAGAAAAAAAATCCCGTCCCGTGTTGATTGGAGAGTTTATTTAGTCATTCATCGTCAATGGCTCTATTTTGATGCCATATGTTGCCATTATGGAGGAAATAGAAGGTTATCTGGACAGTTCATTTAAAACAGTTATTTGAAAATCTTACATGTAATATCTAATCAATAATGAAAGAGCTTTGTTAGAGATAATTGTAAAATACCAATAATCATGACGATAAGTGCTATTTGATCCACACTTTTTTGGGTTATAACCAAAGGTGAAAGTGACTGCATTATTTTTGTTAAGCGTCCGGAAACCCGGCCGGAAACACTTCCCCTTACGCCATATGTAGCTTGCAAGGGAAAAGCCACGACAATCTATGGAGAGACTGGTTATTACAACATTATCAGTAATTGGATCTCATTACCCAGGATAGCCATATCAGTATTATTATTCTAAAGGGATCTGGTAACTTTGTCTTTGATCCTTTAGAAATAATCCTTGATTTAGCTCATGCTGTAATGACAATTATAAACCTTTAGGTCAGTCAGGAACCCCATTACTTTTACAAGCCGATCGCCTGTCTCATTTTTAAGATATTTATGACTGGAATTACAAATTTTGAATACCGTTCGCCTGACGGTTTTCATAACACTACAGTCTATTGGGGAAAACGGGTATGCTAAGTCACTCAAAGATATTTACTTTTTTGAGACACTTCTTTATCATTTTGAAGCGCAATGTTTTTAGAGCTTCAATATTACACCATATCACAGACTCTGAACACACGTAGGGCCGTGTATCTCAGATTTGACATTGTTAAACGATCCCTTTAATGCTTGATTTCCTTTTCGACTCTTGATATTCCCATCAATACGACTTGTACTTTATAAAGACCTAATATTTTTGTTTGACTTCTTGTTCCCGAAAGCTTTAACCTTGCATCATCACATTTTATAAATGAAATATCAAATGTTTGGTGCCGCCGCAATTTGTAATGACATCAAAGACAGTATTGTTTTTCCTTTAATATGAACAAAAACAAGAAACAAAGAACAAACAAATAAACACATTACTGAACTTTGACGATATGGACAAAATAGTACTTTATTTTGCTCTAAGTGAAAATATAATCGTATGACTTTTGGCCTTGTGGTATACAGTTGTACACACAAACACACACACACATACATATATATGACTCCCCTATTAATTCATCGTCGTAAGTTTATATTTCGTGTGTATCAACAATTTTCCTTAAAGTATCCTTTTGTCTTGGTAGGAATTCTTATGGTCATGGTTGTTGTCCCTTTCTGATCCACTGGTGGGATTTTAGGCTCTATAGATGGGCAATTAAATATTCTCTCAAAGATTTATGATCTTTCAAAATGGGGCATAGTAGTGTACTAGATAACAGTGACACAGCAGTGACAGCACATATATACTTTCCACTTAATACTAGGTTCTCTATTTTGGTGTCACGTTATATTGTCATTTTCTTCAAGTGTCATAAGCATGAACATCAGGTACAATCATTTATGTAATTATGAAAGTGAGTAGAGTGTGGTGGTTTCGCATATAAATATTCAACACTTTGCGTTACCTACGTATACAAAATAGATACGACTAAAAAGTGAAAGTATGATATGGAGCTAGCCACCATTCTTCTTTTTAGATGATCTACTGCGTAGAGTAGCAGAGGAGGCAAACTGCCCTCTTTGCCTGTTCATAAAAACTTGAGTTGCCGAATTTTAGTCTACATCTTTGTGTGTGCATGTGTGAGGGAAACGTTTAATAGCTATGTTGATATTTGATTTTTACTGTTTTACAGAGCACTTGAACAATTTTAGCTGCATGAAAAAATGAGTTTTAATAGAGTTCTAAATATTTTTGTTGATGTTGCAGGATAATTCTAAGCAAGGTATTCATGGTTTAATTGATGAGAGATGTGAGGATACGATAAAGAATCAGGCTGAGTTAGACGATGATTGGTTATGAAATCAGAGCGAGAGGTGATAGTCACATCACATGTGGTATGGTATTCGTGAATAAGTGGAGTTAGAGGAGGATACGACGAGGAAGATGTTGAGGAAGACGACGTTGATGATAGAGGGGTCCAGGAGTTCAGGGGTTGATTGACGAACCTATGACTCTGTTGCCCTTGTGAGTAGGGATTATCATCAGGAAATTCTTCATAATTGCTTTGGTTCAATTCTATCTCATCGCTAAATCCCGAAGCATCTTGAAAAGCAAAATATTCGTCTCGGCTATTCTTGACATTGTTCATATTCTTTATCTGGAAACTTGGGTAGGCATAGTCACCCAATGAATCAGCGAAGTCACATTTTCTTTGTTCGGCGTTTAGTGTCAAATTAATTCCAGTACCATCCAAAGGATATCGACATTTTGCCCTGAATGTTTTGACTTTGGAAGCTTCAATTGGGTTCCGATATAAGTTTCGTTTTAGAGTACTCACAGCAATCCAAGCAAAGACAACAAGGGCCATTGAACCACATATACTGTTAAGTACTATCAACAGCAAGGTACTTGCAGAGAGATCGGACACTGACACTGGTTTAGTACGGGCTATCCTAGGAGGGGACTTCATAACAGGATCATTGGTTGTGAAGTTGATCTTAGAAGCGATGTCGTTATCGGGTGTTGAGTCAAATATTTCAGTGAAAGTGCCCCAAACCCGAGTGATGTTGTCATTTAAAAGGACATCGCATACCACCAGATTGAAGGGGTGGTCAACATGGTATGTGGATTGTACGTTTTGTTGATGACTGGGCAAAACTTCACCGCTGTTTGAGATTTCTAGCTTACCATCGATATACCACGTGAAAGTAGGTTCTTTATTCCCTGTAAAATTCGCAGTGCATTTAAGAATATAATCATCCTTTGAATTCGATTGTAGTTGTAGTGATACTTTAGTGTCTGCGTGTTCTGTGGGAGGCATTGCCGTCTGTGGAGTATCTGATTGAGTTAATGGAGAATTGATTATCAAGGTTGCATTAGCTTCTTTGGAGACGCCTGGGATGCACTCTAACTGGCAGTTTACATTAATCTCATTCTCTGGAACTGACGATTCATCGACAACAATGATGATAGTATCATTATTCCCATGGCAACCAGAAACCATGGGTTGACACGCCCAGATGTAAGAGCAAGATTGGTGATTGAGACCTATCGTATCTCACCAAAATTCGGCCTCATTCACAAGCCCAAATCTCAGGGAGGTGTTTCTTGGAATTATTTTTGGTTGTTGGATGACTTTAATAAGACCAATGACGCATGGCTCTGCCACGATTGATTCCCCGTAAGTCGTTGCTTTACAATACAAGATGACTCCATCCAACAGTTGGTTCCACACCAGAGATGAGGTAATGTTTCGATAGGTGCCTGTGATAATGAGGAAAAAATGAATTGCTACAGTAAGGTCGATAACACGAATTAGGATGAGTAGATATAAAGGCATACAGAATTACGAGTGAAAATGAAAATAATACATTTAATAATAATAACAATATCAACAAATAATAATAATAACAAAAACAATCTGGGTTTACAAAGCGCTTATTAATATACGACTTTTCTAAACGCCATACAGGAATATTATCCTGGATTCGGCCTTTTCTGTACACAATGTATACATATTCTCCACTCCCTCGGGAAGACCCCAACCAGGCGCCATATTACTAGGGTGATCACACTGCCGGTGCAAACAGTCTGCCCCGCAAACACTCACACACAACTGCAGTAAGTTGGTAGAAATAGCCATTTTTGTAAATGTATTTTTAAAAAACCAAACAATATTTTAAACTTTGTATTTCACATTTATTTCAAGCATACCTTTAACTACAATTCGGTTTAGTTTCATTGTTATAGACATGTGGGAAATATGTTAATTATTGAATTAGAATATTGTCTTTTCAGCCATGTGTGACATGGCCCGCTGATCGGCCATTGACTCGCGCTGCTATTTTGCACATCAATGTATGAAACTCCCTTACAAAAATGCAATATCCATTGTGTTTCACTCATTGAATCAATTTGTTATTTACATTCAAGGTAGCCACAAATGTACTGGGATCACCAAACTTTGTATTTCTCTGAAACTCAGTCCCTGTGGAATGTTGTGGCCTGTTGAATTGTTTCTCGGCAAATCGTCATAAATCCTAAAATCTGACATTTTTAAAAAAAGAAACATAAACTGTGATGTAGCTAAAAGTCTACAGATTCTTATCATATGATCGGTTTTTCTGAATAATTTGTGAAACACATGGGGAAATAGCTGTGACGGTAATCCAAGTAATTTCCATCTCCATATTGTATTGGCATTGCAAAAATATTAGGAATTTAAGGTAAATATTTGGTGTAAATATGATCTTTGAATATATGATTAAGAAAATACCCCCAAAATGAACAGTTTGACTTTTCTTATTTGCATAATGACTGCGCGAATATATAATTAGCTGAAATGACCTAATTTGCATATTTGATGAAAATTCATGATTTTATTTTATTTCAAATGAAAAATATTTCCATACCTGTCTGATATACATATGTTTCACTGATGTATCATGTTCGGTTTTGATTTGATTACATATTATGCGCATATTAATTAGGCGGACTTCGTTATTTTCACAACTTTTTTATATCTGCAGATTTGCAAAAATGGCAAAAATAACTTATTTTGTTGGCTTCTGTTTTCAAAACGGTAATAGATATATGAATTTTCTTTTTTGTATTTTTTACCACAAAGATGATATCTTAGTGTCTGATAATTTAATTTATTATTTGTGTCCGAGAAAGTCCGAGAAAATTGTCAACTTTGTCGAATTATGCCATTTTTGACAATTCGACCATTTCTGGCAGGTTTTTTGGTAATTTTGCGATATCAAAAAAATGGTATAAAATCACAACGCATTGACTGATTTCAATTCTGTCTTTTGTTTTGTAATGCTTTCATGAAGCTTGATCATTAGCAACCATCAAATAACATGTGTTTGATGTAATTATTTTTGGCATGCTATACCTAATATTACAGACGCTCACAACATTGCTGAGCAAATTACAGTGACTTTTCACCCTAACCAATACCCATTTTACACAAGGGTTTAGTTGCAATTGATCCTAATCAATCGCAAGTCCTCTAATCAAGTCCCCTATCTCTTATGTACATAGTTGCGATTGATATCAATTCAATTTCAATTCAATTCTATTAACAACAAATTCAATTCAATTTGATTTTATTAACATTAACGAGATACAGTAATCATTCAATTCATAAAAAGTGGCTGTGAAGGAGCAATATAGTGAGATATTGAACGTATTTTTACAATTTTTTTTTTGGCAATTTCAATTTCAATGTCAATAATCTAAGGAGCCTACTGAGATATATATTGGCCAATATCAATCGCAAATGAGATGCAAATCAATATCAACTCTTTAAAGACATCGCCCAGGATGGATAGAAGCAATGTAGATAGAATACCAGTGCAAAATGACTAAAGTGCTGTGCTGAGAATCGAACACCCGAATGTTTGAGCCACAAGACTACGACACTTCTAGGGATGCGTAAACTACCTATTTTAACTAATTGATAATACAAATTGTATGAATCAATAGTGTGTTTTTTAAAAGATATATGTTTATTTTATTTTTTTATATGTATGCACAAATTGTAATGTTTGTACTATAATGTTTATGTCTTTATATTGTAATTGATTTATAAAGGCTTTCTGAAATGCAGGTCCACTGTTTTTTATTGGAACTGAATGAAACTACCCTGTTGAAAGAAATCATGAATAAATTATTATTAAAAAAAACCTGGCGCTATATGCAAATTTTCTTCTGTATCATACGTAATTTGATATGTACGTATAGTTTGGAAACCAAAGGCATAATGATTGGAGCTAGAAGGACTTTAAGTTATTTTATTTTAACGCAGAATGATCGCCCTTATGGCTTTGAACAGACTATACTAACCATCATCATCACGTTCAAACTGAAGCTGTATCTTGTCGTCTCTATCTCCCTGTAGAGTATTCCATCTCAACTCGGGAACGGTGGGTTCTCGTGACACTTTACACGAGATGTCAACTGAAGGACCTTGATAGAACAGGTGGATAACCTTCCCTTGACCATCAGATTTGAAACACTCCGATTTCCTTTCAACAGTGCTCCGGGATATCACAGACTGAGCAAAGGTCACCAGATTCCCTCCTCGACCTGTATAGTGCACTTCACAAAAATACAACACCGTGATGAAATCCGGGCCTGGTTTTGATAGAGTCAGTGAAGATTTGAGTGTTCTAGATAGGGTATCCTCGATTAACGTTATGTTGCTTTGAAGAGGACCAGAGCTGTCCTGTGGAGCAAGACTCCACTTTATCGTATAGGAACGAGTGTCGACATCACTGAGAATGCATTGAAGGATCACGTTTTCTCTCCCAGAAACGACAGCATTTGTTGGTGTTAAGACAACATTCATCTGCCCAGAACTCTCTTTAGTCATGCCCTGTAAAAACACAGCTATTATCAAGATGGGGATCCTCATTGATTCAGGTTTCCACATAGTGCCTTTATCATCAAGATGTTATCCCAAAGATTGATGATCGAATGGAAATATATTGATTTTGGACTATCCTAGTCGACAACCAAACAACACATAGGTTTGGACAAAACTGAGAACGAACACACACTGAAGACGTTTACACAGCTAAACCAGAAATTAAACACACAGTTCAAATCATGCTAATGATCAACAGATCAAAATATCAACTTAACTAAATGCAAAGAGAAAGCACAGTAAACTAAAAGACACAGCACCTGTGTCAACATGTATAGGCCTTATGGTGTTATTATATTATTGATAGTGTTTATACTCCATACACCTTCTCAATGCATGAAATAGAAAATGAAATATTGTCATTGAGACATTGTCTTCGGCTTCCATCGAAAGTAAATCATGTTGTGGTTTCAGCAGTCCTTAGATAAGTGTTGTATTGAATCTTTTTTAATGACCTTTTACGTTAATAATAAATCATAAAAACCCACATGAAGGACTATAAAGCTGGGGAATATCTCCCTTACTGTTGTACGATACCAGGAAGTTTTGTCTTTCCCAAGCTTTTGATATGGTTTATAAGTGCTATATAATTCGTAATTTAAGTATTTTTAGTAAATCACCACTTATCATCCCTACAATGAAATTTCTGTTTAGTATTTTGATTGACAAATTTGATCAAGGATAACAGTTTCTGTCGCCTTCAGACAACCATGCTTTCATGGCAGGAAAGGAGGTATCTCAGACTAGATATTTAATTTTACCATCCTTTTTTTTAATATATATATATATTTTTTATCATTTAGGTTTTATTTCTACATTAACTGCATATGAAAAGAATTTACAGTATTAGGCATATACAAGGTAACAAAACATGTACATAATATTCGATTGATACAACAGTAATAAAAACGATGTAATGGCAAGTCATTAATATTAACAATTATCTGCAGTGATGAGGAGGAAACCTTGAAAGCATTATGCTTGTGGTGCAGCCAACCAACACGTGCTGATAATACCGATGGTCTCTATCCTGATGACCTTAAACTTTTTCATACTGGAGTAGAAGTTTATGTTTCAAGTGATATTTAAAAGTAATTGAACTTGGCAGCTGTTTGAGCGAAATGTCTAAGGAGTTCCAGTACACAGTTCTCAGTTTGTGTAAATGAAAGAAGGAACACTGTCGGGTAGGAATTATGAAATTGTTGATTCTTTTGGAATGTCGACGTGATGGCATGAGGAGTTCGTTAGAATTTAATCGAAACATAAAACAGGCTTAAAAGAAATTATACAGGTCATGAACTTTCAATATTTTATTTTCTAAAAATAAACTATTAGTGGGGCTTAACCTATTAGTGTGGCAGATTATTCGTAAGACGCGTTTTTGAAGTATCAATAAGTTGTCCAACTGGTAATTAAACGAATTCCCCCATGCAAGTTTGCCATAGTTAAGGTAAGGCAAAATAAGCGTCGATTACTAACTTTTCAAAATATACTTTAATAGGAAAAGATATTTTTAATTTATTGATTATTCCAATGTTCCTTGATAAAGCTTTATTTAAAGATAAGTTGTGCTCTTTCCAAGAAAGTTTATTATCAATAATAAATAATACTTTTTACGAATCAACTAAGTTTATAATTGTTTCATTGATGTAAACGTTGCCAGGCAATCCCGAAATAGAGTTGCTGAAGAGCATACATTGAGTTTTATTCAAGTTCAAGGAAAGTTTGTTGGCACAAATCCACTCTTCAACAAGTTTCATTTTAAGATTTACTGTTTCAAGAAGTGTTTTGGGGTTTTTGTGTGAGAAAAACACAGAAGAATATTCAGCAAATAATATAAACGACAAAACATTGGATGAGTTTTGAAAGTCATTTATATATGATATAAATAGAAGAGGCCCCAGAAGGGATTTTTGTGGCACTCCACATATTAACTGTCGAAAGGCTGAGTCTGCTCCATTTATGGATACGTATTGTTTCCTACCCCTGAGTTAGCTTTCGAACTACTCCAAGCCCCTTTCACGTGTACCATAGTGTGAAAGTTTGTATAGTAGAATTTGATGGTCGATTGTGTCAAAGGCCTTTGAGAGGTCCCAATGGTATGAGAGTGATTATCAATTGCAGAAGTAACATGATTAATGAAATGTAAAATAGCATGAAAAGTCGAATGTTTTTGTCTGAAGCCAAACTGTGAGTCGGAGAATATATTATTACTCACTAAAAAAGTTACTGTTCGATCATAGATGGGTTTTTCGAACACTTTAGAGATGGAAGACAGGAGAGATATGGGCCTGTAATTACATGAATCTAAGGGGTCACCCTTTTTAAAAATTGGATCAACTTTTGAAAGTTTCATAGCATCGGGAACCGCATCCTGAGACATGGAAAGATTAAATATGTATTCTAGGGGAACAACTATTTCGTGTATAATATTTTTTAATAAAAAGTTACTGACTTCATCATGACCCGCACTTCTCTTTTCTTTGAAATTATTAACAAGTTTTAGAATTTCAGATGAGTTGGTTGGACTAAAAAATATGGAATTCAGATTTTTGTTCTTCAAAAAAGGATGAAAGGGTTTTCCGACAAGAGGAATTTTCTTGGCAAGATTGGGTCCAATGTTTGAGAAGTAATCATTAAAGTGATTAGCAAAAGATTCTTCATCATTGATGGTTTTATTATCCTCTCGGATTTGTTTTATGCTTTTTTTCCCCCACTTTTTTTGTTCAATGCATTTATGATAACTCCTCATGTTTCATTTATGTTGGATTTCTTTTTTTATAAACTGGGTACAATAATATATCTTTTTCTCTAATTGCATAATCTTTGTCAATGTGTTTTTATATCTAACATATTTTTTTACGAAGTTTAGGTTTTGGGATTCGCACGAAATTTATAACACAAGTTATTTTTCCAATTAATTGATCTGAAAGGTAAAGACCAGTTATTGTCATGCGATTGCATTGTGAATGAAACAATTTGGAATCGATCAGAAAAGGTTGATCATCTAGCATCTAGCATCTGCAAGGTTCTGGAATCATCAAAATGATAAGAAATTTGGCCCATTCTTCGTAAAGTTACAAGCACTATACACAGAAAGATGTATATGGGACTACCCTATATCTCTCACAGACCATGAGAGAAACAAATTTACCAAATATATGAATTAGTAGGCAGTTTCCCTGCAATTTTGTTATCAACATGTACTAGTCAAAACATAAGAGCTTTCATTTTATTTTTTTTGAAATTGGGGCGTTTCCAATACTGGTTTTTACCTTTAACTCTTATAGTGCCACAGGGCTAATCCCCATTGTGCCAGGTTGTTTTGGAGATAATCTGATTAACGCGAAGGTTAAAGATTTAGAGACCCAAGGATTACGTGGTTCATGTCTATAACTAGAAAATTTGCATCTCTCTAGATAAATACATTCGTCAAGAGCTATTTTTAGAACGTGGATAAACTTGTTGTAAGACCCATTTACATCTGTATGAGCAAAAACTTCTGCCCAACAATCGATCCTAGCTTTCCCTTTAATTTATCAATTGAATTTTGCAATAAACTGGACAGTGATCTGATATGTCAGACAGTAGGATGCCAGATTCAGTTTGTAAATGATCAACATTTACAAATATATTATCGATGAGAGTACACGAATGAGTGTATACAGTGCGTTCCAGAAAAAACGAAACCGAGAATTATCGATGTTTTATCATAACTTGTAATAAATAAATGACACATATTTGTAAAGCTCAGATTCTCTTCTTTCATTCGATGCAACCCATATGATGCATATTTCATGCTTGATTGATTAAAACAAAAAACAAACAAACAAAAAAAAAACTTTTTAAAAAAAGCTAAAAAACAAACAAACAAATTTCTTGAAAGTTCATTTTTGCCCTTTCAAATGACACCTCAATCAGGAAAAAATGAACCAGGAATAACACAGTTCTGTTTGGTTAAAGTAATGCTTGCATTTCCACAATTTAAATAAACGAATTCGGTTTCACTGGCTGACTGTCGTAGCAACAAACAGAATCCATAAACGACTTAACTCCGTTTCGTTGACGATCAGCCATGCACAAAAAAGACGAGAGACTTGACGCATGGCTGATCGTCAACGAAACGGAGTTAAATCTTTTGTGAACTCTGTTTGTTGCTACGGCACACATCTCATCACATCACATCATATCGCGTCACATCCAATCACATTCCACCACATGACATCACATCACAAACCATCACATCACCTCACATAACATCACATCACATCACATCGCCTCACATCACATCACACGACATCACCTCACCTCACCTCACCTCACATCACCTCACATAACATCACCTCACCTCACCTCACCTCACCTCACCTCACATCACATCACACCACATCACAGGGGTAAACAGAAATGTACATATGGGACTATAAAAAACATGTGTTTGGTTTTAAACTTTAAGCTGTTACTTGTCAATATATATCGAATATGATGGCATTTGAAGAGCCATCGTTTTCGTTTTCATGAAACATTTGTCTATGATACTTTTCCACACTCACGTAAAAGGAAGAAAAAGCTCATAAATTGTTATTCTCTTTCCCAAGAACTTAACCTTTTTTAAGACTAGTCCTAAAACTACGTATTTATTACAACTTCAACATATTCCGTGTCTTTATATTGAACAACAAGCCTGTCGACACGTTTTGGAGAAGAAGAAGAAGAAGAAGAAGAAGAAGAAGAAGAAGAATAAGAAGAAGAAGAAGTGATGCTCTGAACAATCCGACTTTTACAAGATCCTCAAAATTAGCTGTAAGGGAAGAAAGGAGGATGAAGAAGAAGAAAACATTGTGACAAGTTACCTTTCTTCTATCTAATCTTTAGTTATATACAAATTTGAATAAATGACAAAGTGTTTCTCTTTAAAAAAAAAATTCCTGAAGCAGGTTCACATGGTTGGAAGAGAAAATTCAAGAACAATCTATCGGGTCCAATAGTGAAAAAAAGATGATTAATCGCGATACATTTATTATAATCGGTACGATCTTATCTCTCATTCATTGTCAATCGTCGTTGTCATCTTCATTGGCCTGCGAAGTATACAAACTAAGAAATAATGGTATAATTCTGCTACAATAGCTGCAGCGCCCTCTGCCAAATACGCGTAGGTGTATGCAAATCTGCACACCAATTGCACCAATTTTTCTTAGTATTTAAATACCTTATAATTTGTTTCTGTACAATGGATATGATAACAAGAATAATACTTATTGAATATGCATTTTATGGTATTGTGTTGTTATATTATCTATTAAACATTATTCATACATATCAATATTCTGTGTATACACATACAAATGTTTTAGATCATATAACACACGATGCAAGACATAAAATATATATCACAAAAGTAACGTAAGTGAAATGCAAAGAAGATAATAAAGTTAATGTATAGACCACTAAAAGTCACAGATTATTAAACGATCTAAATGTAGGTTTTTATGATGAAACATTATATAAGCCATATTTATGAAAGCAAATACAAAGAATAAGGTCATGTAGATATATTATGAACATACATTTTCCCCTAGAAAATAAACAATGAGTATAAAAAGGACTGGACAGGTTTATTTATAGTGAAAGTATCAACTATACCTCCTAAACAAACATATTGTTCCCACTGTCTCTGTATCGGTCTTTCTTTTCTTCTACCTCCACTTTCTTCTAACAATATCTCTTTTTCTCTGTATCTTTCCACCTTTCACCACAATGTCTCCGTTTCTCGCTGGGACATTGTGTTGTTCCTACGTCTGGTCAATTTGAATTGACGAAGGTTTCTTCAAATCTAACGCGGTAAACCGCCGGGGAAAGAAACCCGCCGCATTTTTGTCCTATGTAATTGAACGACAATTTCGCGCAAAAGGGGGTCTTATCCGTATTCGCTGAGCTCTATTGTACTATATGCACAAGTGTGAAACGTATTACACTAAACGTCAATATAAGAAAATAAAATAAAAAGCCGCCGAGGTTTTGCTGCATCATTATGGAATGAGGTGTAATGTGTTGAGAGTGTGTTTTATTTCTCTTCCTCCATATGGAATACGGGATTGTCGTGACTGACTCCATTTGCGATGTCCTCCTTGTCTCCATACTCATTCGATACATCAGTACCCTCCTGAGCTTCGTAGACTTCATCCTTGGATTTTCTTTCGCTGGACTTCTCATCAGTATCATCTTTCCTAAAAGGTTAAGAGGGGAGAAATAGGTAGAGATTTATGATACATAGATGAATAGTAGAGGTGTTGTGGTCGAGTGGATACGTCGCCAGACTGTCGATCACAAGGTCCGCGGTTCGAGTCCCGCCGCCGCACTAATGTCCTTTGGCAAGACATTGATCTACATTTGCCACACTCCACCCAGGTGAAGTAAATGGGTACCTGGAATTTATTCCTTGAAATGCTAGAGCGCCGTATGGCAGCCGTGCTAAAGCCAGGGTAATAACTGGGAGCGCCAGGAGGGTCAAATCTGACTGACATGAGCGCTATACAAGAACCCACTATTATTATTATTATTATTATTATTATTATTAATAGACAGTCCGATATATTCGTGAGCGGTGTCTAAAAGATGCAATCTCAACTTTAGTTTCAAGTTAAATCTTTGTGAGAAGATAAGGGAAAGTAAGAACAAGGAAAGGGAATGAGGATGATTGAGCCTCGATTTATATACAGTTTTCATCAAAGATGTATTTCATGTAAGTGGTGTATAAAATATATAAATCATTTGCCGAATATTTATTATCAAAAAACAATAACAACAACAATACGCCATAAAATGTTATGACCCAGACAGACGATACTCGATCACACGGAACGGCATGAAAAAATCAAACAAGCACAAGCACAAAATAATTGATTTTTAGATGAGTAAAAGCCCACCATTAGTAGGTCTATTACATGATAGAGATGGTCCGCTTAGACTTACAAGCCAAATCGTTCTCCTTCTTCCAGGGTCTCTGGGAGTTTCTTGCCTCGTGTCTCGGGCAAGGTTAGGGATACCAGAGCAGCCATGACGGATAAAGACCCGTAGATAACAAGAGGAAGGGGGTCCCAATACTTGCTGAGGATCAGGACGAGAGGAGCTAATATACCTGCTATTCTGCTGAACATAGAACAGTTGCCGATAGCGACACCTCTGCATAGGGGAGAGAAGGAAATTTGAGATGAATCCTGTATTACTCCAGATGAAATGGGATGTCGGTGAACTTTATGACGGTTTCGTGTGAGCGATACCCTGACCCATCTTCATCATCATGCATAGCAGTATTTCTTAAAATTTCCACCCCAAGTAAATATTTGGTTTTCCTTGTTTAGTGCAGTTATCCCAAAATGTGATTCTTGGTTCGTGTCATTACTCAATGCATACATCTTAAACCTTTAATTTGCCACCAGTGCCAATAAAGAGGATTGTCTGTGCGACACCAAAGGCTTTGCTTAATTTCCCAGTTCGAGTCTTGATTTCAATTAGCTCAATGCAACCCATAACACCAGTATAGATTAATCTTTCGTATCTACCAAAAATCTATTTATTACATGAACTATACCATATGACATAGGGAAGTTATCTAAGTGTTATATAAACAGTTCATTACTATTCATTTTGTAGGGAATCTCTAATCTATTCTGACTACAAGGATATCACAATCCACACGTTCCACACGTTAACACTACCATGTCTACTGGAATACAATTCTTCCGCAGTTCTCATAATATTTTTAAAAAAAACCTCAACATTCCAGTAGAAATAGTAATTTATTGATAAACGGGAAAAAAATCTTAGACTCTGATTTTTAAGTAATTTAATGATGATAATGATTATGATGAGGATAAATATGATGATAGCAGTAGTAGTAATGATAATCATGATAATAGTATAAAAAATATACACTGTCTTGAGAGGTTCTGGTTAAAACTATGCGCAAGAGGTAACTCCAATAGTACTATTTGCTGAGGGGCATGTTTATATATTTGTTTTATATCCTGCATTCAAAATTTATACACAAAAATAATAAACAAAATACAATTTAGAACAAAAAATGTCAATTTTTATCTAAAAAGATTTAAACTATTTATTAAATTAAGATTTATAAAAAAGAAATAATTACAAAAAAAAAAGTTCACATTTTTTTGTCGACTCCCAAATAGTACTCTCATAATTAAAGTACTTTCTTAAAAATAGTTCAAATATTTCTGGTCATGTGACGAGCTCTCGACCAATCAAACGCCAACAAATTTTGATACAGGATATAATATTCATTTTAATGAATACGCCTGTTTCTGATAATGCGCTATACTAGTTTCAACAGACCAAAGCGCTGACGTATATTCATATTATCCAGGTCCCTGGATTTAATTATTATTCCTCACATAACAGTACACATTCTCCATTCCCTGAAGTGCATTCCTGCTTGTACCTGATGTTCGTTGGGTAAATCTCCAAAGTGTAGAGATAGATAATGGTGAATGAGCCAGAGATTCCAAACTTTCCGATCGTAGCCACGGTCGTTAAGCCAACGCCAGGGGCTAATGTGAAATCAAGTGACATTCAGAAAGATATTTACCATTTCCAAATATCCAGAATAATCACTGGTTAAGAATTTTTTTTCAAGTACAAGTTCAAGGTCAAGTTCATTTATTTACTATTTTTGAATAATGGTGCAATTTTTTTTTTTTTTAAATGATTTTTTTTACGTAGGTCTCGGTAAATAATAATTGAACATCAGTTACTTAACAATATATTATTCACTTAATGCTGAATATATTACTCATTGCGCATAGAGTATCGAAAATAATTTGGCTAGTGACATTCGTTTGTCTCGCAATGTATGGTCAACAAGGGATTAGTAAGATCACGACGTTTCCTGTGCCGCTGCTACACTTCGTCAGGTGATAAAATATATTGAAAGCAAGCGTATTTCATACTCTACGGGTGGACCGGCGGTCAAATGATTAGAACAATAACGGACAAGGCCCATTGGTCGAAACACACGGATGCTCAACCAATCAACGAGCCGTTGGCTCGGTTCGCCTGCCAGGCGAGAACAACGGCGTGCTCAATGCGGGCAGGCTGGACGGGGAGTGTCATGGCGACGTATCGTACGCATCCGAGATTCGGGGATTTCGATCCCGCTGTCTCTGTTGAATTAATGGGATTGAGACGTATATTGATAGCTTATTTAACCCTCCTTGTCTACCCATGTCGTTCTTGGGATAGGCATTGAACCCTGTCCCAGTCTGGCTGATGCTGGTTATCCCAATCATGTTCGGCTACGCCTGAGTTGTCAGTTCGGCGGAGCCTGACGTCCCTCTAATGCTCAGTGGTTCTTTCTGATATCAGACGGCCAGTTTTACCGATGAAGGATCTATCACATCCTTTACAAAGGATGTTGTACACAATGCCGTCCCATCAGTGTTGAGGAATAGGATCATTGGGCGTGTTAGTTGTTGACGTATTTGTTCTAATTATTTCACCGCCGGTCCACCCGTAGAGTATAAAAGACGCTTGCTTTCAATTTACCTGACGAAGTGTAGCAGCGGCACACGAAACGTCATGATCTTTCAGATCTCTGAATTCGTGACCATACATTGCGAGACAAACAGATGTCACTTGCGATATTATTTTCGATATTATTCACATGTTATGGACTTTAAGATAATTAAATATCAAAGTCAATCATACGAAGTTTAATGATAGACAAATGCAAAGTATCAAAACAATGTCATTACTGGATTGTAGAACAAAATCGGCTTACGTATGAAGGCAGTTGAGAGACAAGCCATCCCACCTAGCATCATACAGAAGAAAAGACTAAGCCTTCGTCCAAACACTTCGATTATGACAATATCGACGAGGTATGCTGGGATCTCGATGCCACCAGAAATAGCAAATGCGACATAGTCATTGGTGCCGAGATTTGAGCTATTCAGAGATAAGCCGTGGTAAACCATCGAATTCACCATCCTAAAAAGGAGAAGAAAGAGAAAGAGGGGAAGGAGGAGGGAAGGGTGGAAGAGAGGGGAAGAGGAGGGAAAGGAAAATGGGGAGGGGAAGGGGAGGGGGAAAGGAATGTCAGGCAAGGGAAAGGGAGAGGGAAATGGGAAAGGAAGTGAACGGTAGGGAAAGGGGAGGGAAAGGGAATGATAATGGGGAAGGGGAGGTGCAAGAGGAGGTTCGGATGAGAGGGGGTTATTAGGGTGGGTGTAAAAGAGACAGCAAGCATTTTGTCTTGAATTCACATGGCAAAAACAAGAATCTGGATATGATGTTATTACTTATAATTCTTGAACAATAAACAAGATGGATAAACAAACGAAGCTCAATGGTCCCCTCGCCAATGTCATTTCAAGGAGAAAGGGGG
>BEXV01000534.1:4633-15685 GCA_003118195.1 Hemicentrotus pulcherrimus | reverse complement strand
GTTTGTCGGTCTCCAGCTCCAAGTACACAGTGGTCTGGGAGATCTCCAGCTTCAAGTACCCAGAAGTGGAAGCAGAAAGCTAAATACGCTACGCCACATCGTGGAGGCAAGCATGTGCACTCCATCCACAGCACCAACAATATTGAGGCAGCAGCAGCGGTTCCACTTCTGAATGACGCAGTGGATGTACTGTCATTCAATCGAATTATTGTGTCAGGCATCAGTGCTGTACAGGGGGATGACAGAGACGACCTAACAATAGCGTATGTGGAAGTCAGACGGGATGAGAGAACCATAATGAAACTGCGTTCGAAGGTTGACTCTGGTGCGGAGGGCAACACGCTTCCTCTTCGGATGTTTCGTGGGATGTATCCTGGCCATCTCACTAAGGATGGGCTTCCTCACCCTCAATCAGTGCATAATTCAAGTGCACGGCTGTTCGCTTACAACGAAACACCAGTGATGCACTACGGTTTGGTGAGACTCCCCTGTCGTTTCAACAACTCAACTTGGACGTATGCTACGTTCTACATCGTAAAATCCAGAGGTCCAGCGATCATTGGATGTGATACGGGATTGAAACTGAAGCTGCTTACTCTACACACACGCATCAACGAGATCAAGCATTCAGCACAGATAAGCTCTACTGATGACCTAGTAAGGCAGTATCCAGACCAGTTTGACAAAATTGGCAACTTCCCAGGAGAATATTGTATTGTTTTTGATCCAGACGTTCAGCCTGTTGTCCATGCTCCTAGACGGTGCCCGATTCACGTACGAGATGAACTGAAGCGTGAGTTTGATGACATGGAAGATAATGGTGTGATCACTAAAGTAATTGAGCCTTCAACATGGGTCAGCAGCATCGCTGTTTCAAGGAAGTCGAATGGCAAACTTCGGGTCTGCTTGGATCCCAAGGATCTCAACCGAGCTATTCGACGTTGCCATTATCGCACTATCACGACAGATGAGGTGATACACAAGCTATCAGGTGCTCAACATTTCAGCAAACTTGATGCCAAGAACAGTTATTGGTCTATCAAGCTCGATCATGACAGTTCACTTGTAACTACCTTCAACAGTCCCTTTGGACGGTACAGATATCTCAGGATGCCTTTCGGTCTAGCAATGTCTCAGGATGTATTCCAGCAGAGAATGGACGAAATCCTCAAAGGTTGCCCCGGCACAATTGGGATCGCTGACGATATTGTTGTGTTCGGCAAGAGTGAAGCAGAGCACGATCAGAATCTGAACCACCTCATGTCCAAAGCTGTGAAGTACGGTCTGCAGTTCAACAGTGGCAAGTGCAGCATAAAGGTCAACCAGATTTCCTTCTTCGGTATGATCTATGATGCAGATGGCGTCCATCCGGATCCTCACAAGGTCGAGGCAATCAAGTCAATGTCTCCACCTGAGAACAAGAGCCAGCTTCGTGAGTTCCTTGGTGTGATAACTTACCTAAGCCCATTCATACCGAATCTCTCAGCCCAGACTGCAAGCCTACGTGGTCTTTTGAAGCAGGACGCTGAATTCCAGTGGACTCCAACGCACCAGACTGCCTTCAATGATTTACGTGACAAGGTATGTCACGATGCAACTCGGGCATATTTCGATGTTAACAAGCCTACGGTACTGCAGGTAGATGCTTCTCTGCAGGGCTTGGGAGCGACTCTACTGCAGGATGGAAAGGGTATCGCGTTTGCATCAAAGGCCCTCAGTGCTGCAGAGATGAGGTACGCCAACATAGAGCGAGAGCTGCTTGCAGTGGTCTTCGGCTGTGAACGATTCCACATCTTCTTGTACGGGAAAAGTTTTATAGTTGAGACGGACCGCAAGCCCCTGGAGATGATCCAGCATAAGCACCTGGCAGCAGCTCCACCTAGACTCCAGGGTATGCTCCTTCGTCTACAGCCATACAAGCTGACAATTGTCTACAAGCCTGGCAAGGATGTACCAATAGCTGACTGCCTATCCAGACGTCCTCTTGGTCCTCCAGAACACATCCACCTTGACCTGCAAATCAACTTTGTACAGTTTGCTCCAGACCGTTTGATTCAGTTGAAGNGAATGTTGGCGAAAATCAGCGACATTAAGTGACGTTTAGCGACAATTAGCAACATTTAAGCGAATGTCTCCGAGAGTGTTTGCGAAAGGCAGTTGGCAGCTATTAGCGACTGTAAACAAATGTTAGCGACAACTTTTGCGAAGATTAGCAACTATTTGCCAATCCTTTGCCACTATTTGTGAACGTTTGAGACCTTTTGCTAACTACTGGTACTTAATGGGTCGATTTTATAAAGGAAGCATATGGTAACGTGGTCGATAGCTTTAGCGAAACACAGAGAACTGACGAAAACAAAGAGCAAAACCGTTTAACAACCGTTTGCAAAGGCTTACGACTGTTTTGCAAACGCTAACGACTGTTTGGCAAACGCCTGCAACTGTTTGCGGAAAAATAAATTCGCAAAGGAATTTTGAACATGTTCAAAATTTCTTTGCGACAAGAAAAACTGTTTACAAAAAAGAAAACTGTTTGTGATCTTTCTTGCAACCTTTTACAACATTTTACAAACTCTGGCGAAACCCTTTATTCGCTACGTTCGCAAGCATTCACCGCTCAGTGAGATATTAGGCCCTTAACTGTTTACTAAATATAATTTAACAGGATGTATCTCACCGAGCAGCGAATGCTTGCGAACGTAGTGAATTTGGGGATTCGCCAGGGTTCGTAAAAGGTTGCAAAAGGGTCGTAAATTGGTGCAAGAAAATTCGCACACAGTTTTCATTGTCGCAAACAGAATTTCTTTCCGAATTTATTTTTCCGCAAACAGTTGCAAGCGTTTGCAAAATAGTCGCAAGCGGTTGCAAAATAGTCGTAAGTCTTGCTAACGGTTGTAAGACGGTGTCGCTGATGTTATTTTGATTCGCCAATGGTTCCTATATAAAATCGACCTATTGAGTACCAGGAGTTAGTATAAGGTCGCTACCAATCACAAATAGTGGCAAGGGATTGGCAAATAGTTGCTAATCTTCGCAAAAACAGTCCCAAATAGTTGCCAACTGCCCTTCGCAAACACTTTCGCAAACATTCACTCAAATGTTGCTAATTGTCGCTGAACAGCGCTTGAAATCGCTAAATGTCGCATAGGCGAACTCTGATTATCGCCAACATTCGTCAAAAAGTTTGGCGAATCTAAATTTTCAACGTTCGTAGGCATTCGCCGCTCAGAGTGAAACGCCCTTAAGGGTGTGGTCAAAGTATTTAAACTGTCATTCACTTGACAAAGAGAGAACAAATAGCACATTACTAAACATACAAGAATCGTAAAGAATGCGTTAGATATTTAAAAATATTTAGTATGTCTACACATTTTTAAATCACATAGTCAAACTTACCATGCAAACAAGCTAATACGAAACAGGAACATGTAAACAAAAATATCGTAAACAACTATTCCTGGATGCTCACCTAGGAATTTCTAAGAACGACACATGTGGATAGTTTGATAGAGGTGTCTGCATATTAAAGCCAGGATACAAAAAGACAATGGTTTGTATTCCAGGGGGTGTTTCACAAAGATCCTAAGATAAACTTAACTCTAAGTTGGACTTAAAAGTTATGGAGAAATTTAGACTTGTTATAAATTCGANCACTACAGAAGGTGATTGTGAAAGGGTGGCCAGAAAAGAGGCGTGATGAGCTACCACGGCAGCTGCAGAAATACTGGGCCTTTCGAGATCAACTTGCAGTTGAGGATGGACTGATCCTGAATGGTGAACGAATCCTTATTCCACACTCCATGAGGGAGTACATACTGAGTAAGCTTCACGAAGGTCATCAAGGTATCGAGAAGACACGACTTCGGGCTAAGGCTTCTGTGTACTGGGAATCAATCAATGATGATATTGAGGTCATGGTGAAAGGCTGCTCAGTCTGCCAAGAGTACAAGCCTTCGCAGCCTCATGAGACTCTTCTCCAGCACGAGATACCTACACGATCCTGGTAAGTCTTAGAAGAATACGCTCAAGAAAGCTAAATCGAGTGGTATCGACCCCAACATGGCTCTACTATGTATCCGTGCCACTCCCATTGACAGCCGCATACCAAGCCCAGCTGAGCTTCTTTACGGGAGGATGATGAAGGACAATTTACCAACTCGAATCCGCAACAACTCCCCTGGTCGTGATGACGTTAACCATCGTATGCAGCTTCGACAGCAGAGCCAGAAGTATCATCACAACAAATCAGCCCATGACCTAGCACCACTCTCACCTGGACAGCTTGTGAGAGTCCAAGACCAGACATCACGTCACTGGATAACAGCTACTGTTCGTGAGCAATGCCATAAGCCTAGGTCATACCTCGTCGAGACGTCTAATGGAAGGGTGCTAGGCAGAAACCGGCAACACCTCGCTGGCGTATCCAACATGATGAGGAGGTAACCAAGACACCCGATCCTCCTACACGCGAAGAGATGACGCTTGATCCAACGCCCGACATTGGAGGTTCTCCTACCCCAACCCCCTGTGCCAGCCCTCCGGCTGAAGTAAACCACCAGCAGACTACTCGCAGTGGCCGTGTCATCAGTAGGCCTGATAAATTGACTTTTTGATAGGTTTCTTGATCACACAGTTTATTATTTTGTACGGGGGATGTAATATGTGATCTTATACATTGCCTCATTGCTACATGCTATACACACATACACACAGTGAATGTACACTGTGGTGTATGGCTCTTCTATACACATTAAAACCAAGCATGTTGGATTGCAACTTAACTCTGATGTTTTTCTTTGGTCTTCATTTTGAGTATTAACCATACAGCTATATAAACAACCCCACATTATATAATTTTCTATACAAAATTTGATAGAAATATAAAATATGACCTTTTGACCCAATAAAAGCTGGAACACTGGGGGCAGCATCACCAAAAGTTGTAGGTGTGTAGATCAATGTACCAAGATACACTTCCATACACAATTTGAAAGAAATCCGTCAAGGAATGATGCAGTTAGACCACATACTAGAGTGCACACAAGACATCTATCAAAATATGACCTTTGACCCTATAAAAGACGGAACACTGGAGACAGCATCACCAAAAATCTATAGACTTGTACATTATACCAAGATACACCTTTGTTCAAAATTTGAACAAAATCCCTTGAAAAATGTGGCCTATAGAGCACACACAAAGCCATCCCCCAAAATATGGCCTTTTACCCTGTAGGAGTCGGAACACTGGGGGCAGCATCACAAAAAGTATAATCCAGCAGTATTGTAGTATATGAATAAAAAAGCTCATTTTAGAGCTAGAACAGGTTCAACGCAGAATACAAAAAGATCTTTTAAGAGCTACACTGTTCTATTTTCTGCCATGAACGTGTGCTACAGTTTCACTTATTGTTGTACTATTTTGTTCATTTTGCCTTTGATAATGCTGAAATATTGTTCAAGTATTTTCTCTTTTGGAAACTTACTGCACAGTTTTTAAAGCTATGCTACAAAAGCCCACTAGAGCTACCTTTCTTTCTTTTGAGAGCTACCATGTTGTTCTTTCTGCCATGAGCATGTGCTACAGTTAAATGAGTTCCAATTTTGATATTTAAACATGATTCATTATGATCTATCAATTTTGAATGATTGTACATGGCATTGTAAAACGAACTGTACAAAAAGGATTCCAGTTATATTGCAAAGAAATAAATTCAGTCATAACCATGACGGAAGTGTACATCTTAACATTTGATTGCTTTGTGCTATTTAGCGTTTATTCTTATATAGTTACATTTGTTCATGGGAGAAATGTGACATGAAGATAGACACGCGACTGCAAAAAAGGGGTAACAAACGATCGAGATGTGTTTAGTGGAGAAAGAAACAGAGAGATAGAAAGAGAGATCGAGAGAGCTAGAGAGAGAAACAGAAAGATAAAGAATTGAGAAGAAATTATACATAGTGCTTGGTGTGCCCCCCTCCCCCAAAGAAGTATACAAATATACTTTTGATCATTGACAACAATATCCAATCAAACTTAAATCACATATTAAGTACAACGTACAGTATACAGTTTTAGACTTAAAGGGCATTCTCTAACAAATTAATGCATTTCCATTCCCATTAAAGATAAATTTCAGGATGGGGCAGAGTGATGTGATCAGTGTAATTTTATTTTTTACTCTATTACTCTTTGAATATATTGACCTCTTTGTATAGAAATACGAATATGAGGAAATATAATAGAGTTCGAAATCATCTGAATAAATTCTGGAAATCAGCATAAAGTAATTATTACTATTTGAAATTCCAAATAGCTTAAGGAAACATGAAAAATACCTTGGATATTATAAACGATGTACTTGGTTTTCTGCATTAAGAAATACCCTTGCATAATACCGGTAATCAATTAATTGTCGTGATACATTATGATTTAAAAGAAATTGCTGATAAATTGAATGAGTTTGTTGTAAATATTGGAAGTGAAATCCGTAAAGCATAATCTAACACTATTAATTAATGCTAAAACAAAAGCAAACGAAATTCAAATTTGATATTTTATCATCACAAACCTTTGCATGCGTCTGCTTTTTATTTCAGAAAGTCTGAATGACAACACGCTCCATCCGGGCTGCATATTTTTTATTTACACGGCAGCGAGGGGAAAAGCTTGACTAATTCCAATGAAACCGCTCGCGGAGAGTCTAGTCTATAGTGCCTGTAATATGACTTGTACTTGTGTTCAATGTCGATGTACTCTGTGTTGTTGGTACGTGGCCGAGGGCATGTTTATTATGTTCACGCTCTCTGTGCCATGGTGTCGCATGTAATATCATACTGCCTTCAATGTTTATTGCATAAGACATCTATTTTTGTTTTCTTGTTTTGCTTTATCATCGTTTCCTTCAATAGATCTACATGTTAGGTACAATTCCCTTCATAATACACTGCACTAGCACTGTTAGGTACTCGAACTCAGATGGTCTAGTCTAGACTTTTCGCGAGCGGTTTCATTGGAATTAATCGAGAAATTCACCTCGCTGCCGTGTAAATAAAAAATACGCATCCAGACTACACCATGCGCGTTACGCCCTTTTACAAGCTTTACGCGCCGAAGCGTATCTATTTTACTCAAAGCAGAAGGGCGTTACGCGGCTTGCGCCCTTTAACATGAAAGAAGACGCGCAATGCTGCGTTAAGCAGAAGGGCGTTAGCACTAAATCGCCTCAAACTTGTATAAAACTGACCCATTTCCAGAAAAAAAATGTGTAGCCGTGTTTTGCTTTAACATATCTATTAGTCTTATAAGTTATAAACCAAATTTTGGGTCGGAAGCAGTTTAAATATAAAACAAATCTTTAAATGCCTATAACTCGTAAAGTAGTTTTTGAGTCGCGCGCGCGCTAACNGGGGGGGGGAACTATCTTACATAGAAAGTGCAGTTATACGCAAAGAATTGAGAAATAATTTTTGCAACCAACTATCATGAAAATCATAAGGCTTAATAGTAAAACTCTGACACTTTATAGCACGTTAAGCAAATAAAGCCGACAATCTTGAATTGAAACAATGGGATGGACTATATCGAGACTACTGTAGCTAATCTCCTCAATAATAGGCCGGCCCGGTACCCTGTATACGTACGCATGAGAGCGCTAGGCACTGACCTCTACTGTAGAGGTCAGTGGCGCTAGGTCAATAATAGGCCCGTGACCATAAATATGGCGTCAATGACCATATAAGGCCAAGGCTCATGCATCGTACGGTGTACCCGCGCGAGCCATGTACAAAGGTTTTTAAATGAGATCACGATTCGACGTAATCCTAAATAAAAATAGAGATCTCTGTTGCATTAAACTAAAATCAAACGTTCATTGTATGTTAATGACAGAAGTTATAAACATCGGACATTATACTTAAGCACAAAAGGGTTATCTATAGAAGAAGGTGGACAACATTTTAAGAGAAAGAATAACAATTTCTCGTTTATTTATACAAAAATCAACAACATAAATACCCATGCATACCTATATTATAATCCAAGATGGCGTCCCGCATGTTTTTCCTCTGCTCTTTGACCAATATTATTAACTTTCAAGTCATGAAAAGGCACTAAATATCAACAAACATGGTCTACAACAACTCCAAATGACAAAATAGTCCCAGCCATGAATTTATTTGGAGTGATTGATAGCCAAAAACATAAATATTTTCGTCTTCAAAAAAAAAAAAAAAATACCTACATTTAATAATCCAAGATGGCGGCCCGCATGTTTTGGTTCTGCTCTTAGACTAATATTATTAATTTCAAAGTCATGAAAAGGCACTGAATATCAACAAACATGGTTTACAACAACTCAACATGACAAAATAATCCCAGCCATGATTATTTTAAAGCATTTGATAGCTAAAAAATTGAAAATTATCGGCATTTAAAAAAAAAAAAAAAAATCTACCGATTTTTTTCTGATCATTTCTATTGATCGGCGATCAGAAATTATTATCCGATCACCCCTGATCGGCTCGGTATCGGCGTCCGATCCGATGATCGTTTACAGGGTTAGAAGAGGGTAATGCACCAACCAAGTATGAGACTAATCTGACCTTGTGTCTTCCACTTATAGTGTTCACGAGAAATTTTTAGGTTTTGGCTCTAAGCCACGCCCACTCATGCATATTAATGAGATCGGCACTAAAAACAATAGGACCATCAACTCACTATGGGTGATCTACCACCCAAGTATGAGACCGATCGGACCTTGCACACACACACTTGCATGACTACATAGATTCCTTTTGCCCCTGGCAAGAAATTAAAAAAAAAGGGAGGTCATTTTGAGGTCAGTGGAGGTCAGACTATGTGGACTACATTTGCTCCCCCCCCCCCAAAAAAAAATGGAGGTAATTTTGAGGTCATCAGAGCTCAAATTTTGCGAATTATATGCACTTTTGGCAATTTTGGGCTGAACCCTCTTTGTGCCCGCCACAACCTTGGGTCATGGATACCCTTTTGATATCAAATATTGATATCATCGCCGCCCACTGATTGCTTAAATGTGGGGAAATACACGTTGGCGGTTTACCCACCAGGAGATGTCCAGTTAATCTTGTCGTCTAGTCAAGTTTGCAAATGTACATAAAGATCTGCTTGAAAGTTTACTGTGATTTTAAAACCCTAGCTCTCAAATATTCAGTCTGTTTCTTAGTCAGTAACATAAAATTTGTTCTTTAGTTCTCAAAGTCAAGTTTCTTCAACTTTTCTCCCAGATACTCCACATGTTAAAGGAATCCCTGCCCCCGTATCCACGAATCTATCTACTAGCTCATCTGGCACAACGCTCTTCAGCCAAATACACTCTGTGCCATCAACATTTACAACCTCAAAAGTCTCACAAGGCGGAATCAGAACCTCTTCTTCTTCTGGGTACGCCGATAGGAATTCAATAGGTGCTCCCAGTTTCGAGGTGATCACAAACTGGGTACCGGAAGAACCTTGTCTGAACTCATCCGCGACCTTCTTGCTCTGTGTGGACGATGTGTAAGCTCCAAACCTGATGATCTGTCCGACGGATGCAGAAAAGCACACTGAAGTGCTCCTGTAGAGAGTCCTTGTTCGTTCAGGCTTGGGGTAGGAAACGATGATCTTCCTGCAGGCTTCTTTGAGAAGATAAAACAAGATGGGGAAATCATTCCCATCTGCTGTGAAGCCTTTTCTAGAGTCACTATTGAAGTAGCAATACACAGGTGGATTTTCTAAGGTGTAACATATTAGAGCAAGGATCTCATCGCGAGTCAGCCCCATAGGGTCACAATGGGCAAGTTTAGATGGAAAATCAAATTCTTTTGATTCAGTTTTGGCTATTGTAGCATCATATCCCGCGCCGATTATGGCATTCTTCTTCGCTTCATACGCCAAGCCACGACGCATTTTGGTCACCATGATCTCACCTGTAAAACTGTCGAAGCTGAGTTCAGAAAGTCCCATGTTGATGACAAATGTTTCACCCACAAATCGATTGAAGTCACCTTCTTTCTTAGAAACATCCTGAGTTATTGTCAAGGGTTTGAACCCACTAGGTGGATCGTGACAAAATGGGTTGCCTTCGACTCCAAGATAAACCGTAAGTCGCTCACCTCTGAGTGGCGTAATACACGGAAATACTGCATCACCCTTCAGATCCACCTTATCAAAGGCTGTCCCAAAATCGACTCCGTTCAAAGAGAAGCTTATCTTAGAGTCATCAATATCGATCGCAACTCCTATAACATCATTAACACTCCATTTTTGTCCATATTTCTCGTTCTTGTTATCATGCCATTTAAGGCAGCGATAACCATCATAAGCCCAGGAATGTGCATCATCGCCAGCACCTTTACCTTCAGTCAGCACAGCCTTGAAGTCCTTCCCCGCCCAGCCGAGTTGCATATAGCCTCCTGTGTGAGTCTTGCATTCGTAGTAAAATTTCCCGGACGTCTGTTGTAGCGGTTTAAGAACGATTGTCGGTGCAGCACGTTGACTGAAGATTTCGATAGGAGGTCCAGGTCGGATGATGGCGGCTTCTTGGTAGCCTTCTGCTATTACGTCGGATAGAGCTGAGAAGTCTATTTTGGGTGGGTCTTTGGGGTTGGCCATGCTGTTCCTCCGTTAGTTATTGCACAAGGTAAGATGTTTGTCTTGGTATCAGCTATTGACATCGAATCTGCAAAAATAAGTGGAAACATAAATCAAAACTCATCACAGGAGTGCTTTAGGAAGCAAATTACGAAAATAATCATTCAATTATCCATTCAACTCTCACAGAGTACCTAAAGGGATAGTTGAGTTCTGTTTTCAGACTGCAAGTGCCTTCAAAGTACATGATCTTGCTCTTATTCTTATCTATGACATTTTTAGTGTCCTTTTAGAACCTAAAATTGCTATGAAGGTAATTTTAGACCCCAAAACTGGTGCGGATGCAGGATTTCTTATTAAAGGGGGGGCCACTTTTTTTGTTTTTTGGTCCCCCCCAAAAATTGCCACTAAATAAGCGGGGGGGGGGGGGGGGGGGG
>BEXV01000533.1:198183-220019 GCA_003118195.1 Hemicentrotus pulcherrimus | reverse complement strand
ATATCTACACAAGATATCTACAAGATATCTACACAAGATATCTACAAGATATAACCATAGATATTGCATTAAATACCTAGCACGAGACCTTGAATCATCTTCTATATAAGCTGTCAAGATAGATGAATCCACATCAATATGAATCAAGCATCATATCAGATCCTGGTCAAGATATCACAAAGAGAACAAAGCTACATCTAAAGTGGACACCCGCTTCTCACTGACCACAAAGAAAACGACAGGAAATGAAACGGGATGACGCAGCCGACTTTATTTGTTTTCAAGAAAGATATAGACAATATACAAGAAAAGATACAGACAGTATACAACAAAAGAAAAGAAGAGTTATCTAATCCTGTATCCATGTTCATAAATCCCGTGAGTATGACTCCATCAGAATCCTATTTGCTTTCCATAAGCAATAAGGTATCTTGGTCTACTTATAAACGTAATACATAGCCGCAAACTGCAAAGAAGGTAATACATGTTTATATCTATCACTTGTCTCAAAATGGAGAAAAAAATACACCTGCAAGTTTTGATACAAAATATTGATAATCAATGTCTACGGAGTGAGAAAAACAGATAGAATCACAATAAGTCCATTTTAAATCATTCTGGATGTATGGAGTTCTGTTCCTAAACAGAAATACATTTTTTTATTGTTTAACTTTCAAACAATTTCCAACAGAAACAAAAACAAAGCACATGACAAAATAAACTTGAAATTTTTATGCATCACTTAAAGTTCTGGACATTCAATTACGTTCAATTTATTTGATGCAGTTTGAGAGGAAAAGGATCCATTTCAAAGACAAGAAAATGTACTGAGAACAGTTTATCAACTCATTTCAAACAGGAAGGAGAATATTGTAACAAATAATATTTGGGATGTCTTTCAAAACAAGACAAATATAATCTATAAAATCCTGTCATCTTTAAAAGCCAACATTTGTTTTTCTAAATCTTTTAGAAGTTCTAATGCATCTGTGGAGAAAGCGTGGAGTCATGAGAGGTTTTGGTAGAGTAAAAATAGAGCATGGATAACAACTCATTTTCAAGAGCCTGTAGTGGCGAAGCAGCGAGTGTTCAATATGTGCTTTTCAAACATCAACATCAATTTGAAGATTGTTGCCAAGTATTCCTAGCTAAGTAGCAATGCACTCAAAATGGAGGGGCAATTTGCCTTTAGAGTGTTAGTGATTTAGAAGGTAGTCGCCTCTTGCAAAGCCGCACAAGTTTCAACGGCAGAATAGGAAGACTTCAGAGTTTGTCTTTTAGAAGATGGAGGGGGGATACGACGACCGGACGGCTTTGCTGGAAAGTAGTCGGCTATTTAGGGATTTGGGGATAGTTTGAAATGGGAGGTGGAATGTAATAGTAGCTGATGATAAAGTGTTGGTGCGCAGGAGGTCGCTTCCGTCTTGATGCTTTGCTAGTCTTCAGAAGTGATATGACGCCATCTCATCACATGCATACAGACATTAAGGCTTCTTTATTATACCATCATGCTGAGCTCATTGAATGGCACACGACTGCATTCATGGAGGCACGTCATTACAAACACACAAACGGAGGTAATGTTTTCTAAATTGATAAGCCATTTTACTTTCTGTGATCCTTATTTGCCATATGTCTGCATGCACTGCTAACATTATTCGCAGTATCATAACAAAACTGAAATATGCTGTTTTTTGCAATGTGTAGGCAACACAGAAATATATACTCCTGTCGTCAAAATATAAATTGATTTAGATATACCTACAACTTTTACAACTGTAACGCATGATAGATTTTAAGAAACTAAAGACAATTTGACTCTGTTTTTTTTAAAGCATTATACAAATGCAATAATCATTAGACAAGATTAGAATTATTAATATCATACATACATAAACAATTACAAAATCATACCAATTTGCTTTCACATCAATCATTATTACCAAATGGTAATATCTCATGGCTTACTGGGTGATTTATCTCTTTGAACCACCACTTAGACCAAACATGCCTGTTTATGTTTGCATAAGAAGAACAAACACCTCCTCTCAATCAACCTCTTAAAATACTTCTTACTGGGTCATGTGTTCCAGTTAGCAACTCAAGTAGATCAGAAGAAATAGACAGAAAGAAGAAGGAGGGACTGAATTAAATGCCTTTTTTATGATTCCTAATTTGGTTTAGCTCAGATTAATGTGTTACTGAGCATCCTTCTGTACACTTGAACTTTAGCCTAGTTCAAGGTCAAATATGTGAGACATTCTAAACCATAACAAGTTGGTATCTGTTTTTCATCTGATGTCTGCATGCCCTAATATTTCATTTTTAAAACTTGTTTACATGGTTTTGGTCTTTTATGTCTGTAAAAAAAACATCAAAAAGTGAGTGTTACAATGAAGTGTTTTATATAGGAAGAGTAAAGTATAAACTGCATTTTTGTAATGTACTTCTGAACAATTTTGCAGTTTAAGAGTCAGTCAGATACAAAACATATTACCAGTATATTTCATGATTAACAAATGCATGATGTACTGAAAACCTTCACATGTTCCCTACCCTTTCTCTATACACATTACAGTATAGAGGTAATCAGCATAGGAAATCTTTTGCACTCTCAGCCAGATTAGGCAATCAGCCTCCAACAGACAATAGCACTGATATGCATATAAATACGGTAAAGGTAGTAAAACTAGTAGGATGGTGAATCAGGGTGGAGGTTAATAGTACTTCACAAGTAGGAGACAAAAAAGGAGATGGTTGGTTAGGTTGTGAGCATACAAGAGGCCTACCTCATAATTTGTATAGATCATCTGAGAGCCAGAAGGGCGTTAACTCAACATTCTGGCTTATCACAAAGTGTATGTTTGGAACCATAAGGACATTAACTCATATGCTTTAACACAGTGTTGCTACCCTTCTGCTTCTGAAGTTCTGAACAGACAATAAGAGGTTGGCAATCCCAACAAAACCAACTTCTTTGTTTTACCTTGATACACATCCAATGACAAACGATGATATAGAGATTGGTATGTACATTAATAGTGATTGCATCTTGACAACCATGTGTTCTTAATATTATGAATGCAACACATAATCCATTCATATAATCATTCAAAGTGAATATATATCTGAGGTTAGAAAACTATAATCTTCAGACCTAACATCATTAATGAAAATGGAAAAGAAAGACAAGACAAAATTGGAATGACTGCTCAGTGCTGAAAGAACAAAAATCCATGTTCTTTGTGTTCATATCTCTTAGTGCTCTGGAGACATATAACCTTAGACATTCAGTAAATAAAGAAACATTTGCCTTTGACTGAAGCCATTGACATTCCCTCCCTCCAGGGCTCACTACTATAAATACTTTCCATTAAGAATGGAGATGTCAATGGATTAAACCAACACATCAAAATATTCCTCCCCCCAAATTGATTGATGAAACGTTCAAGTTACGCAGATTGAGGATAATGAGATGCAAAAATGACATGTTTGCTATTCACTTCTGACGGCACACCGGCAATATTTCCCCTTTTTTTCTTCCCGTTTTTGTCTTTGAATTGGAAATTTGAAATGAGAGATATATGAACAAACAGCAGGAGGAGAGGATAAAGGAGAACGCACGGCTTTGCGGCGTTCACATGGATTCGTTCGGTTTGTCTGCATAGGAATATTACACACATATTGACATACACGCTATGTCATAGGCTCTGATTTCAGTCTAAATACGCCATGAATATGATGTGTTGTCTCCACCATTATTGATTAAATCCTGGTTTCATTCAAATTTGCACACATTGATTCCAAGCCAGTCATGGGATGGATGGGCGAGAGAGATAGATGGGTGGGTTGGAGAGAGAGATGGATAGATAGATGGATGGATGGGTGGAAGAGAGAGAGAGAGAGAGAGAGATGGATAGATGGATGGATGGGTGGAAGAGAGAGAGAGAGAGAGAGATGGATAGATGGATGGATGGGTGGAAGAGAGAGAGAGAGAGAGATGGATAGATGGATGGGTGGATGGATGGATGGATGGAGAAAAGAGAAAGATAGATGAATGGATGGGTAGGAGAGAGAGAAAGATAGATAGATGGATGGATGGGTGGATGGATGGAGAGAAGAGGAGAGAAGAGAAGAGAAGAGGAGAGAAGAGCAGATAGGATGGATGGTAAAGGGAATGGATGGAAATTCATCAATTGACAAGAATGCAGACAGATGATAAAAACAAATAGAGCAGAGAGACAAAGAGAGAAAAACAGAGAGAAATAGAATGGGAAAGGAAAGAAATGAGAGCATGATATTTGAGTGTCAGTGTGTTCCTTGGTACAGGAAAGAGAGAGAGAGAGAGAGAGAGATAGAGAGAGGGGGGAGAGAGAGAGAGAGAGAGAAGAAGAAAAAAGAGAAACAGAGAGGCACATTCAGAAAAGGTAAATATTTCTGACTATCAAAAAGAGAAAGAGTAATGTTGATTATCATTTTCATGTTGATGATCAAGATAGCAAGAGGCAAGAATTGAGGGGCTTGACCCCAATACCTACATTTGGGAAGAAATAGCGACATTAAAAAGAAACATTGAAGGAAATGGGATCAACATCCTATAAATACATCAATTAAGTTTTAATTCAGTCCAAAGTAAAAATAACTACATCCCAAATTGCCACTTTTTCTATGAATCATTGCTATACAAACTGTAAGAGTTTATATACTTCACAAAAATGAATGTTCTCATGAATAAATGATGTTGCTAATTGACTAAGAAAGTCTTTTGATTATTCTCTGAAAATCAAACGTGCCCTTCAATATGTACAAATGTTTCTGTGTCATATAAGATTGATCACAGTGGTAATTAAAATGCAAAAACTAAATTTCCTTTTAACAATGAAATCAAGAAAAACAATCTGTCCTCCTCCTCCTACTCAATCAATTATTGAAATCAGTCACCAATTTGGGAAATTGCTTTGAAATCTTGCTAATATGCTTTGCTGGGATTATAAATCTCCTTTTATTATCAACAATGCCTATTATAGTTAAAATGATGTATAGTGAATGATGTAGTGTAAAGAGCTGAATCACAATATTTCTGTAATTTTGATGCTTAAATCTGTTTTGAGTGTCTTGGTGGAATTGATATGATTGTGATTTGTACCAAATCATAAAAATTGGTACATTTGTACACAAATCCAGAGCACTTGCAAAACTTGGTAATTAATTTTCTGGTTTCATAGTGTATTGAGCTACTCTGTATAAGGAGATGCAGGGGCCGTTTTATTTTAGCTACAAATTCAACAACAAAGCCATTGAAAGCACTGCAGGTATTCAAAGGCATTCTTTCTACAAGGCAACCATTACTAAACCTGGGTCAAGAATGGCAAATGTATATTAATGTCTTGTGAAGCGGGTTAACAGCATTAAAGGGATACATCGGGGAAGATGCATGTGCTGAGGACATACACCCTTCTACAAAGGCTCTGCACATGGTATAGTGCACGAGACCGAATGAGACGTTTACATGGCGATCAGCGATTGTATATGAGAAGCAGAATACTGGTTGCCTCGGGGGATTCTTGAAGTCAACTCTTGTAAAGGCGCTTGCGTTCCTCCTTCAGGTTTCCTGTCCTTATGTTCAAGTGATGGACAGAGAAAGAGGGAGAGAAAGATAGGGAGAGAAAGATAGGGAGAAAGGAAGGAGAGAAAGATATATATATATAGAGAGAGAGAGGGGGGAGAGAAAGAGAGAGAGAGAGAGAGAGAGAGGAGAGAGAGAAATAGAGAGAGTGGGAAGCGAGAGACATAGACAGAGAAAGAGACAGAGAAGAAAATATATAGAAAGATGAAGGACAGAAGGAGAATGGACAGTCAGAGATAGAGGAAGGAGGGGGAACACAAGATAAAAGGGAATAGTAGGGAATTCATGATAGAGGAAAGAAGCAGAGAACAACAAAATAAGATCAGAGAAGTTAGAGAGATGAGATAAGGAAGAGAGGGGAGATTGTTTAGAGCGAGAAGGGAAAGTATAATACAGAGAGCATGGAAAATGGAAGCAAAAACAGGGTAACACATGGGGAAGAGATATGCAAAGAGAATTTTTAAAATAATGCAAATTAAAAATCAGAGAAAAAAGAAGAGAGAGAGATAGTGTGAGAGATGAAAAGGAAGAATTGAGGAGACGGTAAGGAAGGATAAGACAGCAAAAGAGAGTAAGTGCATATAAACGGGGAAAATTAACGAGGAAAAGACACGGAGAGAAGCGAAGAGAAGCTGAGAAAGAAATGCAAGCTGAAAAGAGGCAATCACGGAGAGAGGTCTGTTCTCTTTGTTGTATTGTTCCCCTACACGCTCTCCTCATTCACAGTCTGGTGTTACTGCTTTTATACCCTATTCAAACTACATTGCAAGGCTACGTCTGCCTACAAGACGTATCCCTGTTAGACATCACTAGATCCAATCTACAAGCTCTCATACAATGCTCTATGTCCCCTCATAAAGTCACCATGAACAGCCAAAACATAATACATGTTTTCCCGAAAAATTAGGATTTATGTTTGCTGAAATACATTCAAGGATCTTTGAATTGAAGAAGATTTTATGATTACCGGTAACCATTAAATTGTGTCACATGTACAGACAATCAATGCTTTAAAATCTAAAAGCTTAGAGTGGCTTTCAAAACAGCTATATGTGAATGCAGCCCCTAAGCACGGCAGTAAACATCTAGTCTAATGTGAATAGAGCTGTATCACATGATTATGCACTTCAAGTGTGAATAAGGCTTCATTGGATAAATAGATACATCATATTGAATGTATATGTAGTTAAAAGTCCTGCATTTACCCATTAAAACACACATAACATAAGAATTTAATTCATTTACTTCAATTGAGTGAACATATCACGCTGTATCTTTACATGTGAAAGGGGCCTACCTCAAGAGTTGTAACCACGCGTTCTGTGGTTTGATCAAGTCAAATAGGTATTACACGCTCTCTCAAGCATACACATTAAAACATGGTTGCGTTTTATTACACCAAGCTTTGGCCTCACTTCTCATTCATTCTCAATCGCTAAATCGTAAGCAACAAAAAAACGTCGCTTTAGAATCGCTTCAGTGAAAGATCCATTCTGAACAATGATCCACCCAGAATAAAAACATAACTTGTTGACTATGTATAACAGCAGTCTAACCACAAAAAGATCTTTTCATATTCTCTACACAGAATATAGAATCATTGTTCTCAGACAACAACATAAAAATCAATTTGAAATTTCACGGATGAACACAAGTTTCCACGTATAATGAATAAGGATGAATGTTATATTTTCAAGCAGTAGGGTGGGGTAAGCAGGGGGGGCACGTGCCCCTCTAATAGAATGGTGAAAAAAGACAAATACAAAGATAATTTTTTTTTTTAAGGGTAGAGTGTTCATATTTATCCTGTCCATTGGAAAGATAACTGATTGCATAAAAAAGATTAAAGAACATTCCAAATAGAAAAATACTTACAACTATTTTTTTTATTTTGTTATTACAGCTACATTTAACTTACGGTAATTTGTAGTGTGTGTTTATAATATTTTGTATTTTTTTGTATTTTTTTGTATTTTTCATTCTGTAATGGGCAATCCAACTTCACGGAAACCTTCATGGAAAGCCCCGCATATAACCCTCGTAAACATAGTTAAAATTTACTGTTACTTTGTGTACATGTACTTTGATTTTTATATTGCGAAATAAATTTAATTCAATTTAATTGAACATGGTCAATGTGTCCTACATTCATGAAAGGATATCCAAAATTGTCAGCAATTACTTGTTTGTTTTTACAAGTGATTTGTATTTTCTAGTTCACTACCAATGAATTTGGTATTTGAAAAGAGTAGAACATGCCATCACAATCAGAGCCCCATTGTGCTCAAGTGGGGATCAGAAAGAGATCACCTAGGGGTAGATTAGGATGAGTAATCTTGGGATTAGTGAACGAAGATCCAGCAGAGCTATGGCAGGTGATATGGACAGAGGGAAAACAAAGAAGAACAAGAAGACAAGATATACCTAATACCATTGAACTAAAAAGAAGAAGATACAATCTAATTTAGACAAATGGAAAAAGAGTTCAACTAAAAGTGAAACATAGATTTTCAAAATTAAATTAGAACAAAATATAAAAGGAATTGAATAAGAGTGTAAGTTCTAAAATGTAAACTAATGCAGGGTTCTGTACTAACATGTAACTTGCAGATACATAACAATAAGGGGAAGGCTTGCTTGGTCTCTTTGGAGTAATTGCTGGAATGGAGGGGTCATTGTGAATTCACTGGGCCTATTTAGCCTTTATTTATCTTTTTATCAGTATTCAAGTTAGATAATTTCAAAATGTCCGCCTACAAGTATTCAAGAGTTTAAACAAAAATGTTTTAAAAGAGAAAAGGAAGATTTTGTTTGTTTGAGTGTGGGTAGCAATGGTGGTCCGTAGACCCAGATCTATGGGCAAAACAGAGAGCCAAAGAGAGAGCAATATTGCAAGATCTATGGGACAAACAGAGAGCCATGCAGGCAGGGTCTGTATTATGGCACCGGACAGACACAGAGTAAACACAGCCATTCAATTGTCACTGTGTATATGTATTGTAAAGCTCGAGTGTTTGTGAAAGGAGTGATTATCCCGGTTTTAAAACAGATTTTCGGCGCTCTCCTCTCCCCTCTTCAACCTATTCCTGAGCAATTAGAAGTTTGCGCAAGAAAGAGGAAGAACGCAATTGCATTTCTTTGGGTTCAAACCTTCAATGGACAGCGAGTCAAGAGGACTTACTTTGTAATTGACTGTATGTATATACTGAAGGGCAGTTTATAGACGTTGAAGTGCTTTACAGTGAAAGGCATAATGAAGAACTACCACTAGGGTTTTACAAAATAGGGATTTACATATGTGCATTTCACAGGTTGTTTCTGACTGAAACTTTTACACAATATCCACTAACTTGTTCTATGTAATTGTACTTTCTCTGACATGAGAATGAAATCTTGATAGCATACTTGCTGTTTATCACATCCTTGCACTCATCTATTACAAACTGATATATTACGTACACAGTTTAATAGTACTTTAAACTTTAATAGTACACTCTATTCATGGTACAACTATATCCCAGCGTTTGCAAAATGAATAATACACAATATTGAATTAAACTGTGAATAAATACAAATTAAAAGGAATTGATGAAAAGGTGGTTTATTCTGGGAAGAGATATATGTTTACAAGAATTTCTTAGATTCCTTTCATAAATGATTGTTTAACTCTTGATCATTACAAAAAGAGAGCATTGACACAGATGCATGGTACTATCAGTGATTAGCTGTGTGTTATTGGAATTCCCTAAACTTGAAAAAATGAGTAAAGGGTATATACATGTATATAAAAAACATGAAAAATCAATAAGCAGCTAGAATCATCGCAAATCATATATGACATTTAAAGCAAAAAATTAGTATGCAGAGAGCAAAAAGGGCATTAACCTAGTATACACTTAACACAGAGTTGATGCCTTTTGGCTCTGAACAAGTGAATTAATCTCTCCTAATTACAAGTTTGATTTTGTACAGCTTCTAAATCTGGGACAAACAGGAATCAATGGATTACACCCATACAATGTATGTTACATGGAACTGAAGCTCTATCCAGTGGTTCAATAATATGTCAATGACAAGAGAAACAGTCATGTTATGATGTCATCTCCTGTGCAGATTCCTAGCACTTTTTTGACAGTAAATCACTCTTTTTATAAAAGGACAACTGTTTTTGACTCATATAATTCCTTTGAAATGAAATACCTGCTGAAAAAGACAGAATAGCCCATTCATTGACAGAGGTAGAAGCCTTGTCCCATATAAGATCAGACAGACCAAGAATGCAATCCACCACTTTAGAATGTATGACTCATCCAGGAGTGTGTACATTTCAAATACCACAAAATGAAATTCACAATATTGAAGTTGAGCCTCCCAACAGATCAATACAACTAGGGGGTCACTAACTTGCAGGCAACATCCCATTCTATCCATCTCAATCCATACCTGTATGGAGAAGATGGGGAGAGGTAGCAGGAGAGATGGGGAGTGAAAGAGAGGGAGTCAGAGAGAGGGAGAGTGAGGTTTGGAGACTGTGAGAGGGTAGCAAGGGGGTTAAAGAGACAGAAAGAAAGAGGGGGGAGCAGAGTAAGACAGAAAGAAAGGGGGAATGAGAAAAGAGTGAGTGAAACAGAGATTGTGAGAGAGAGAGGGGGAGGGCGGCAAACAGAGAGACAGACAGACAAGGTGATTGAGCCATGTTAGAGGGGAAATATATATCTAATCATGGATAGATAAATATAAATGAGGAGAGATACTAAGGGAGAAAACACAGAAGTATAACTTTCATTTTTAACAAAAAGATTTTTAATATTATCTTCATTCAAACAATTGTTTAATGGTATCCAGAAATCACAATAAAATAACACTCAAACCACACATTTTAAAGTCAGACGTTGTCTATAGTTGACCAATACAGCAGTTCAAAAGCATGATATGGTCACTGCACATTATGGTCAAATATATTAATCATTCAAAATGAATAAAGATCAATCAAAATAAATACAAGTCAAGTCATCCCATGATGGTCACTCAGTCTATTCACACATTGTTTATCTGGCTTACAATCCCATCTCATTCAATGATTCAATGATTCAATGCTTGACCCCCAGATACGAAAATGCCTCTTCCTCGATCATATAAATAATTTTTCTTTTTCTTGATAAATTTTCTTTCTATACTTGCCACAACAACAAAAAGAAAACAAAAGAAACCACTTCCTCTGCTGAGCCAGTATTAAAGTGCCCATGATAATAACCCAATTTTCACTAACACTCTGAAATATAACAATGATTCCCCCCCCCCCTTTATGTCCATCCTGTATATGTAACTCCAACATAAATCAGTAAGAAGTCAAATGAATTTTGCAAATAAATGTACCTGTTTATCTTAGAAGCTCAAGAAGTTATGCCTTTCTAACAGACAAGTAATGAAACTACAAATATGTCAACTTACTCTTCATTTCATAACTAGTGTAAAAAAAGGAATTTTCTAAACTTTTAAATTAGTCTCTTGTATGTGAAATTGTAAAACACCTGAGAACTATTTGCCCATCACTTATTTGTCCTTTAAAGCTCACTTTTCCAGTACCTCCCGAAAGTTCATATTACTTCTGAGCCCCTACCACCATAGCCCAAATCAGTTTTGTGGCTGGATTGAGGGACCCTCCTTTCTATAACACCTAATCCCTGCCCCTAAGGGGAGCAATCAATCAGCCCAATCATATTCCATTTTAGACCTTAATCATACTACCTTGAAATCTTGGCAAGAAAAAGAGAAACAGCTAGGAATGATTAGAAATCTACAAGAGTAGAAGTACCGATTCCATGACCCACCCAGTAGTCCCACCGTTCGTCTGGAGGTATTACTGTATAGCTGTTACAGTTCATATATTGTTCCTTCAAGAGTGCATATTTATGTTGCTTTTCATTTGGATTATACTTTAACACCACAGCCATTTGCACACACAAACCTTCACAAATTATGTATGGGAGTCAGATTCACAAAGTTTCCTGCAGCAAAATGAAGAAATCAAAATCCTTTTTTTTCTTTTGCAATGCCCCTAAAAGGGTCTGTGTAAACAATTTGCTCTAGTCAATTTTTCTGATTTTACAGTAGGTGTGTAAACTTTTACATACAGGAAGACTTGAATTTGACATTCAATATTCTGACTTCTAATTATAAAACACAGGCTGGGATCACAAAACATGGAAACTGTCAAATAGAGCAAAGAAAGAGCGTATTGCATTTCTGTGAGTACTAAATAATAATCACTTATGAAAGGGTCCAATAATTTGTTAAGGCAATATTTTAAGGTATGTAAGAAGTACATATACAGGATATACAGGAGATACAGGATTTATAAGTTTTGTCTATGGCAAAGAATACTGTGACACTCTTCTAAAGATTCTGAATATGCATATTATCACCAAATTGTGTTGCATTCAATCAGTTAACACAGAAAATAAACAAAATTTTCAGGACACATGTCGTACTTATGCATATTCTAACAAATGAATTATAGATCTTATCATCACAAAAATTTATGTTTCAACTTTCAAACAAGGTATGCTCATCCTATGTTAAAATGACACAAATGTTTTTATATTTCCAATTCAAATAGCTAGAAATGCATTCAAAGATTAGAAGAAAGCAAGTACATTTTGGCATGTACATCTACACGAAGTAGAATGGAGGAACCTGTAATGATATAGAGCAACTCAGAAGCGCTGACGACTAAAGTTACTAGAGAATTACTAGAGAATCCATCGCAAGTACATCATGTCTGACAAAGCCCATAAAGCAGTTCTCATCCTACACAAGCCAATTAGCCTTAGAAAGGATTGCAAGAGTGTAGAAAGATGACAAAAGATCTCCATAGAATACCATAAATGGATGTCAACAAAAGCTAGCGATTCACTCTAAAGCGAGGATCAAAATCTGAGGAGTTAAAGCAAAAAACCCCTGGGGGTAGAGCCTCACTCCGAAAAAGTAATTTATAAAGTAATTTAAATTTCTGTTTTGGAGTTTATTCAGGCCATCCTCCATCGTTAACTTTAATTTTTTTTTTCATTGCGAAAATATGGCTTGTTCTGTTTAATACACAATGACACGGTGATAAAAAGTCAGCACTTAGATTCGGAAACCAAGGGTTTATGACCTACGTTTCTTTTCTTTGAATAAGAAAATTGAATTGAAAATTTAAGGGAATATTATGCCATTAGGGGTAAATATTTTTGGCGTTTTGTAAGTGTCTGCCCACGTTTGAGAGGTAATGGATGAATGGGGGCGTATAGTTGCAAGGATGATATGCACTGGGGCCTGTTTGGTAACAATAGATGAAAAATTCCATTTAGAAGATGAGATGCTTCAAGGCAAAATATTTACATAATTACAAGCAGGGATCGTAAATTACATTGATGGTAGATTCAGGGCAAAAGGTCAATCGCTGTATATATATATATTTGATGTTTGAGGCAGGTAACAATGGATATGATAAGTTTGGAGTGGTAGCTGGGTATGGGATGATAAAACTATATAGTGAGTATCACAATTGCTACCATATTATATTATTACATTATCCATATTATCTGCATTCGATATATACGGCATGTATTTTACTTGTCCTTGCATATACAGACATGTAATAAACTATTTTGGAAAATGTTCAGTCCTGTATTTCATTTTTTATTAATGTGGGGCAACTGATAGATACTAGTAGTGTGTATTGCACTAACTAGTATTCCAATGATATTACAACAACAAAATTATACGATAAGTTTCAAATAAGATATACAAATCTTCTAGGCTTACTTCTTTTTCCTCCGTTTTTTTATTCGCACATCTCCCTCCCCTCCCCTTTTCTCCCCTCTCTCTCTCCCTCTTTCTGTCTCTCTCTCTCTTTCTCCTTTTATCTCTCTCTCAACATACATTTTTTTTCTCTCTCTGTATCCCTCTCTCTAAACATATCTTTCTTGTTTCTTCATTACATCTTTCCTTCTTTAGGTCCCCCTCATTGGTTTATTCCTCTTCCAAACATGAATCTTGCCTTGAATGTCTGTATATCATCCGATATGCCTATTGTACAGTAATCTACTTTTTAAACATGAGGTAATAAGACGGTGATCTGAAATATCTTACCTGGATTTACAGCAATAGAAGAACCAAGATTGATGACGTGTGCATGAAAAGAGAATGGAAAGAATAATCAATCATTAGCATAATTCAGTCACATAGTTATTAAACATTCATTGGGTTATCCTATACATTCATTGAAAATGTAATCTTACTTAAGTATAATACAATTCCAAATAAACATTTTATCAATTATCTTGACTTCCATTATCGTTAAAAACAAATAGACCCTAAGAGAAAAACATTAATCACTCTTATCGCATGAAATACAACCTATTGTGGGAATTATTAAATCGACTGAGAATATAGAATTTAAAAAAAACTACTGTATAAAGCCTCTTAATGAGAAACATGAATAAGACGTTACACAAGACAATCTAGAAATACCATTTAATCAAGTTACAGAAAGATTGAAGGTATATAGATTTAGCGTGTATGGTTTCAGTTAAATTCTTGTTTTCATACAGTAGATGATTTCAACATCGAAAATCATCCATTTTGGATTTGTTTCTGCAGTTGGAATTTGAAGCTCTTTCCTTCCTTCCTGTACAATCATCTGATAGTGGATGGATAGCCTATCTCAAAATGGTTCATATTACAAAGATATTTCCATCTCAAATTATCAATCCCTAATGAAAATGTATGTGTATTGAGTTACAGGATCTGCTAGCAAAAGGGTCACTTTCTGGTAAGTATGACAGAGTGAGCTGTAGAAATACCTATGAGATGAACATTTCTTTACAAACCTTATAGATATCAGAATATTGGTATCGGATAAGATATGTACATTGTAAGATGATCTTTTATATGAAATTCAATGAGCATCGATGCATGGCATTTAACAAATTTATGAAAACTCAAGAACTCTCTCTTTCTACTACACCAGGTGTACAATTTTTTTCATCTTTTTCTTCACTTTCAAAAAAATCTCTCTCTTTCTCTTCCTCTCTCTCCCTCTATCTATCTGTGTACTATCTATCTATCTTTCTTTCTATTTATCTATCTTGCTCTCTCTTATTTCTCACCCTTCTATACTTCTCCCTTTTCTCTCTTTCTCGATTCTCTTCTAAAAAATCAGGCATATCAATCAGAAACCCAGTACCCAAGTAAAAAGTGCCACTTCTTAATAAATCTGAAAAAAGGGGGAAAAAGTCATCAGATAGATTAACTTAAAAATGGTATGAGGGGCATGAAAAATTGATGTGACTTTGCAAATAATTTAGAATTAACTGCGCATGGACAATTTCACACATTTGTATGGCTTTCAAAGCATGAATAAATTATGGGGGTCAGATCGGACGTGCATAATTTATGAAGTGGTGAAGTATACCAGTGTCTTATCACATGTACACAATGTACAGTTAAAGCAGAAGACAAAAAGAGACAGACAGAGCTATAGAGACAGAGAGGAGGGTTGATGAATGAATGATAAATGTGATCAAAAAGACTCATATTCTAAAATTTAGGAGATAAAACCAATATATGGGATAAGAGAGAGAAAAGAAACCTGCTCTTATTTGTATATGCCCCACATAAAATAAGTGTATTAGACTGAAAACCCCATCTTTACAAAATGAAACAAATACAATTATTTAGTGAAGTTGACTATTCAATATACTGATGAAAATAACATCTATATAAAAACTAACATCAAGATGCACACATTTTTATCCATTTTGTCAAGCATTAAAACAAGTATAAACAAGAACACACAAGGCAAAAAGGATATCAGAAACCAGTTTTTAAGTGTGCTATATAGCATGTCAAATTTATTCACCATATTTGTGTATGCCTTGTAAGGCTGATTATCAGAAAGACTTGTTCATAGCCAGTACATGCATGGATGAACCAATGCAAGTCACATACATTCTTTATTACCCTTATAAACGACCTACTCCAAAAATCAATCTACATAGAGAACATGATAGGCATAAGATAGGCTATACTCCCCTGTGACATTTCTAAATATGTAATAGTCCAACATGATTAACAATTAAAGGGATTGGTCATCTTTGTTAGAAAGCTGGATGTAAATCCAATGAAGACTGAGCTAGAATTGGAGAGTTTTTGTTGTCTATGCTTTTTGTTTTGTTTGTTTTTGTTTTTACTGAAAGTAGCATATGCATAAAATAACAGTCCCATTTTTGCTGTATACACCATAGGGAGTTCAGAAACTTTGTATATAATGCTGAATTACATTATCAAAGCATATTAAATTCTCCAACATTTATGTTATCTTTTCATATGGACATAAACAAACACAAAGGCTGACATAATGTATTTGTATTATACTATTTTTTGTGAAGTAAAGCTTTTAGAATAAATTTCATTTTGGATATTCATGTAAGCTGAGAACTTGTGAATTATTAAATCTCAACAAATTATAGTTCCCGCCAGTAATGGCAAGGTACTAGAATACATTTTTTCTGTGTACATCTGATCCCTAACATTTCAAATTAAAACAAACAAATGTAATATATTTGAAAGCTGATCACCAGTGAATCATTTATCTGCATGAACTAATAAACATCTGGTTGTCTATTGCAGCCTAAAATCATTAAATTAGCATGGCAGACACATTGCAGAAGAACAAAAAATGAAGAAAAATATTAGCTATTGCGAGCCAGAAGGGCCATAACTCTGTGAAATTATATGTGTTAATGACTTTCTGACGTTGAGCAGACTATGTGGCCTCCATGAGTATTAATGAAAATGAGGCTGTGTTTTTGAGAGTGTATTTATAATGTATGGATGGGCTCTCTGTTCAAGGGCATATACTAAAACGCCCCAGGGAGTAAAGATCCTCGGGTATAAGAGAAAATAAATGAAATGGATCAGAAGTGGTCTATTGGAAAATTGAAATATGAGTGTGTGCGGTACAGCATGAACGAGTTTGTTTCATACCCTGTCTGGCTGTATGCAGTAATAATTCATTAGCTTTGAATTACATTGCGTCAATTTAATATCAATATGCCTATATATTTTATTCTGAGGATTCAATCGTGTTTCTGTGTGTCACTTGTTTTGGTAGTTATCTATTGTTCTTCTTACATTTCTTTTTACAACCCTTTCTCCATTTTGTGATCCTTTCTCATTTTTGTTCATTTTTTCCCTTCCGTATCTTCTCCCCATGAATACAGTTCTCTGTAGCTTCCTCTCAATATGTAGTTACATTTTTGTTCCCTGTTGTGTGTTTATTAGTAGTATTAGTTAATTTCAACATTTCCTTCATCATCTCATTCTCACATGGTCAACCTCTCTATGCATCTTTGCCAATGACAGCTTTCAAATTGAACGTTTTGATCCTTTCTTATTTCCAATCTCTCCTTCTCTCCATATGCCTGTTCTCTTTCTCCTTGATCAAATATTCTTTTCTCTATCCCTTTATCTTCTCATCCTCTGTTTCCAATCTTTAGGTATTCATATTCCATAGCTAGCCCTGTATAATACACAGACAAACCATTCACTATCTATGAAAGTAAATTCTCATGTCATTCCTTCTTTCCAATCTTTCCTCTCAATGTTTCATCTCCTCATTCATCTTTCTCCCTTTGAACTCAATCCAGTATATTGCAGCTATCAAAATTAATCCTTCAATCATCTATTTTCAATCTCTCACTCATCTATCTTTCCTATCAATAACTCCATATATCCTCTCCCTTCTTCATCTGTTGCCTATCCCTTGGTATCTATCTTCCCCATGATAACCTATCTATCTATCACTTCATCTTTCCTTTCCCTTCTTCATCTGTTGCCTATCCCTTGGTGTCTATCTTCCCATGATAACCTATCTATCTATCACTTCATCTTTCCTTTCCCTTCTTCATCTGTTGCCTATCCCTTGGTGTCTATCTTCCCATGATAACCTATCTATCTATCATTCCATCTTTCCTTTTCCTTTTCATCTGTTGCCTATCCCATGGTATCCTTCTGCCCATGATATGCATCTATGAATCAGTGCCATCAGGCCTAAATCTCAGATTCAAATCTGACACTGCCATATTTCACACTCGGCTAAAAAGATCAGCATGCCATGGCCGGCCAGTGATAGGGGAGTCTGCATGCATATTTCAATCCAGCACTGGTGTGAATGCTTAATTGACCGAAATGCAGGATTGGAGAACTCTTGATCTAAAAAAGAAGCAAGATCTGTATCTGATCGTGACTCATTCACTTGCCATGAACCAGACACAGAGAGAAAGGTCTGCTCTGGTTGAGAATGAATTTGAATTATCATGATGACCATCTCTACACTGTATACAATAGGGAATAGTTCTACCATAATTATACATTTCTATGCATGGGGCATACATCATTTTTACATGTCTCTATTCATTACACCGTTACAAACCAACGCTCTTGCCTACAAGAATTATTCATCCATTTCATCATCAAACATTCCTATATGCTATAGGGCACTACATGCTTGTTCATTTCTAGAAATGTGTACAAACATAATTTTTATGTTTTTGCCCCTCCCCCTAACAAAACATGCACCTTAGCTCCCTCCAGTGGGGATGCATGGGTAAATTGAAATATATTAAACATTCAAATATTAGCACTCATGAAACAACAAAGCAATTTCATTTGCACCATTTTGTATCTAAATATCTATATTTTTTCTTTAGATGTATACATGCCTGTCCCCCAGAGGCCCCCCCCCCAAAAAAAAGATGCACAAATAAAACTCAGTTTGTGTATTAAAGTGATCTGTAATCATAGGACTACACACATATTTATAATTATACCCAGACTTTAAAATGAGACAATACAATATGCTTTTCCAGACACTTCGACTCCGCTACACACCTACACAACTATTCTAAATTCTCTGGAACTTATTGAACCAATCAACAGTCAAAACAAATACATATCCATATGCACTACATCAAACCACACATCCTCTTGCTACCTAAGCTATAGCCTCGATCTATAACCATTCCTGCACTGCCAGTCCCAATTTCACTTGAGGCTTGTTAACTAGCGCAACAAGCGGTAGCAGTGCGCACGAGCCAATCTCATTATCAGCTCGCGTTCTCCTACCGGCTCAACACCTGCACGTGGACTGCCCACCGCGATAGTGCCTGGATGAGACCGGGAGGGGGTATCTACGTGCCCCCTTGTCGCCGACGTCCGTTCTCCTGCTCTGCCCTGCGCCTCCAGCAGACTAGAATTCCTGCTGAAATCCGACACCAAATTATCTCACAGATTTTGAGCCCAGCAGAAAACATTGGCACTAGTTTCGTTGCTGGCTCCACCCGGCTCTGGCCTGTTTATCAATTGGAATGATTTTGTTGCCCACGTCCCTTTGGAGGATCTAGTCTTTGAAGGGATATACCTGATGATAAATTGCATTTCTAATATAGTATGATGCAACCCTAGGCATGTCTGTTTTAGGTAGATATTAATAAACGCTGAGGATATGAGGAGTTGTGAATGTTATCACTTTTTTTCTCTTTGAGATGACTGGATGTTTTAGATGAATGCAGTGTGGCTGGATTACACGGCTTCACCAAGATGAATGATATTGAAATGTGGATGAAAACAGGTGCAAAACTGATGATTGTATCGAAATTGATGGACAGAATGATGGCAGAAATAATGGAAATGCCAGACTATGATGACATTGCTGCTACAGCTGCTGCTGATGATGACAATGATGATGATGATGATGATGATGATGATGATGATGATGACGACGACGATGACGCTGATGATGACATGATGATGGTGATGATGATGATGGTGATGATGATGATGATGGTGATGATGATGATGATGACAATGATGATGATGATGACAATGATGGTGATGATGATGATGATGATGGTGATGACAATGATGATGATGATGATGATGATAATGACACTGATGATAATGATAGTGATAGTTATAGTGATAGTAGTCAATACAGAGGTGATGATTAGAATAATGGTGATGACAGTGATATGATAATGATGATGAATAAATATGACGATAATGGGGTTGATAATAATGATGATGGTGATGGAAGGTGAAAATTAGAATGATTATGCTAATAAGGATGATGCTAATAAGGATGATGATAATGAAGAAGATGACGATGAGGACAATGATAATTATAATAAGAATGATGTTGATGATAGAGAGGATGATGATAATTGAGGATGATGATGAGGATTGAGGCTAATGATGATGATAAAAGATGGTGTTGATAATAGAGACGGTGATTACCGGTATAGCAAAATAAATTGCAAAATAGATGCCTTTAATAATGTCGATTTTAGCATGAAATGGATGCTCACACACAAAAAAAAAACGACAATTCAGACAGGAATAATAGCAAACCATTATCACAGCTTTTGCGAGATAAATTTCTCAAAACCACCAATCAATACAAACCAAGCAGTATTATCTGTCAAGGACTCGTGTCATTTCTATTACCATGACAACATGACTACTATCAATAGACCAAATCAATTGAAAAAACATCATGTGGCAAACGAGGAAATATACATTAATTAGTAGTGTATAAGAACTGCATATAATGCAGTTCATTTGAAGGTCTATGATGAGAAAATATAAGTTGCTATAGCAACTGCATTTTGAGATTGAGTATTGGAAGAGATGTATGCATTAACAAGGTCTGCTTTTCAGCTGGGCTCCTAAACGTCCATCTCGTTCAAGGGAGATACATAATTGCCATGTTAATTAAATGGGTCATTCATACCCCAAAATCCATATATCACCGGAACTGTTATTTATTCAAGCCCTCTCAGGCTCAACCCATGTCAAAGAAAATCTTGAAATTCATGGACATTTTAATTAATATTCACTGAACTATGACATCATCTTTCATTTGTGACATTTGTATTTCATTATTGATAGAAGAAGAAAAAAATGCCTTTTCCACTGCCCTCCTCCCCTCTCTCTCTCTCTCTCTCCATCTCTCTCTCTCTCCACATCTCTCTCCATCTCTCTCTCTCTCCACATCTCTCTCCATCTCTCTCTTCACCTCTCCCTCTCCCTCTCCCTCTCTTTCTCTCTCTCCCTCACACTCTCTATCTCTCCCTTCATCGTAATCAAAACTCAAATTGAATATTAGTACAATCCTTGAAATGGTATAAGAAACCACAAAATGATACCAGTTATACATCCAACTGATGTGTATATTATCACCATGCATGATTTATGTACACTTACTGTACTGGTACAATGAACATGGTAATTTCAATATGGTCTCCACAAATAAATACATATTTTAAGCACTTGAAAAGTAATTCACTTCTTATACAGCTTGCACATACTTGCACAATACTATTACACTAATGCAATAAGGTTATTTATTTGCATTGAATTACTAACAATCCATAAACCTCACAAACACTAATATAAAATCAACACCATTAGTTTTATTTGCTACTCAGTCAAAATGCAAAGCCGCAATCATACATTTACAAAAGCCCCTGAAATCATTACAGGCCTGCAATCTACCATCTTGTCGCATACTTGAGTAATTTACCAAATTTCCTAAATTCCTTGGTGGCGCCAATTTCCCATAAATGTTAGATAGAAAATCAGCGGCACATTGTGACAGCGTAGCTAGTCTACCCTTTTCACACGGACTGACTTCACTTAGATGCAACATTACAAGCTACCATGATTCATACATTTACATGCTAGATTCATGCTCTGCGCTCTTGCATTTATATACTGGGGGCAATTTTGACAAGAATTTGATTAATACGATAAATATGGATATGGGTTCCGGCCCCCATATTCGATTTTTAATGAGGCCGAGGGTGACCAAAAAAGTCCAGGCTTATATTATGGGATATGTATGACTAACAGAGTGGGAAAAGTGCATTTGTATAGATCTGTATGAGCTAAAAAGTGTGCCAACATTAAATGGTGCACATAATGCCATCTGCATGAAATTTACTTTTGATAATATTTTGCATTTCTGTTGTATCTTACAGCGACGCATTTGGAAATATTGCATGAATACTGACAAATGGGTCGAAAGTGGATTACTTTTATTTGCATTCTTTGACCTTTCCCTTCTATTCCAGAAAAGGGCAATCACCCTGGGGGGGGGGGG
>BEXV01000533.1:178035-190161 GCA_003118195.1 Hemicentrotus pulcherrimus | reverse complement strand
GGGGGGGGGGGGGGCTCTCAGGTTAGAAAAAGAATATAGATACAAAAGGAGTATGTTAAAAGAATTCACAATCGCACCCAAAATAAAAAATGTAAACAGAAAAAGAATATCAACTAACTTGTTACTTTCTGATACCTGAAACATGTATGAAATATAATTTTTTCTTTAGACTGATGTTCAAGAATTTTTTTTTTTTTTTTACTGCCAAATCTCAAGTTAACATTTTTCTGCATTTCTAAAGGGGTATAGCTCTCTGTTTAAGGGGAGAGGGGATGGATTTATAACCTAAAACATAACAAAACATTTTAATTGGAGACAGTAGAGCATATTACTGGGAAGAAAGACAGGAATACTATAAACCAACACTCCATTTCAAGAGGATCAAATTTAAGAGCTATCAGCAGGAGGATATCCAACAAATCTGTCGTCAGTCTCGTAAAATTAAAGCTCTGTAATTCTGTCAACTGAAGTCATAAAACTTCCACCTCTACTTGCAAAGCCAAGTGTGTTGGTTTTATGGGCACTGCTAACAACACACTACTAACACAGGATACATGATAGATGAACAACTGTCTACAGTTAAAGGTACAATACTTTAAACACTTGTGACAGAAACTTTTTGCCAATTATAGGATTGACATTTTCACAGCTTGAAATTTTTTCTTATGTAAAATAGTTTTGTATATTATGTAAACAAACCAATTTATATGTGATTCAATAGAAATGTTAAGTATGTTTCAAGAAATCATTGAAACATACAAAGCACCGAACTTCAGGCTGCATAATTCAAACTGGGTCTAATTTCAATAGTTCAACCAATATTAGTTTTGTGACAGAACTAGTTTGAAGTATAAAATAGAATGATAATTCAGAGTTTAACTCATTTTCTGTTGAATTAAGTTTACCTCCTCTACCAAAAAGTACATGAGCCAGATATAACTGGACCTGATGGAGTGCCGGCTAATCAAACATGAATGTAAATACAAACAATGACATATCCCGTACAGGTTCATTTCATATACTCATAAATATCCCATTAAACGTCCAATTGTACAAGCGTGATCTCCCGCTGCACAAATCAGACATCGGTACGCACCAAGCCAAACAATAACAAATTAAATATCAGCAAATTGGACAACAAAAGAGGTACCGCCGGGGAGCGAAATTGACTTCGAGCAATATGATGACGGTCCGAAATCAATCGGGAGGTAATTCTAAATCCTGTTAATTTGTGGGTTTTCAATTTTGGGGGCAAGTTACTCTATTTTTCCAGCTGCACTTTTTTCCATCTGGATGTACTCTACACTATACCTTTGTCTTTTTGTTTCATCTGGGATCCATTTCACGAATCTTGTCATCAGTGACAAATGACAGTTTTTGTTATAAGCTAGTGAAATTCTTGTTTCTGCGGATTGGTTATCAACATATTTGTCACTGGTTTTTGTAATTTGTCATTTTAAAAAGGCTTTGTGAGAAGGGTCTCTGGTCTTATTTCTCCCTTTCTCACAATTATAGTCATCGTTACACTTTTCATGTTTTCATCTAGATGCATTATATGCACGAACATTGTCCTTACTAATCTGAGTTCATTCCATCCTTTCCTCATTCTCCCCTTTGTGGACATTTTTAACATACATGTATATCATTATTTTCCTCAAATATTGCTTTATCTTACTCAAGTATTACATGAAGATAATGAAAGTATTTATATTATTTGTTGTATTCATGGATTTGTAATCCTTGTAATCATTCTCCACCATGTATAACAGTCTTTTCAAAGTAAAAATATAGTTATATCTTAACACAGCAGCACCATTTAACCCCGTGACTACCGATTTATTTTCATCATATAGGCTTTAATACAGAAGCCAGCTGGTTCTCATAGGCAATTGGTTAATATGATTCCTTTTTTTGTATTGTATTGTTTATTTCACTATATATGATATTGAGTCATATCATATTGTATAACACTGTATTGTATTTCGTTTCATGGCATTGTATTACATGACATTGTATTTCATTTTGTTTCACAGTGTACACTGTATTACCTGGTATAGTTTTGTATTGCATTTAATACACATGGTGCCTAAGTTTTACATCATTCAACCAAAATTATTTTCTTTGATTAGATGATACAACACGAGATGATACGTGACAGTCACATCTTTTCCTAAAATCTATTAATATTCCAGCCCGTTAGCCATGACCCCACATCGCACTTTCTACTTTCCAAGGAAGCGGCACTAGAAAACAAAGATCAAAAAAGAAACAGAGGCTAAGTTTCATTTCAGGAACGTGTATTGGGCCTTATGTGCAAATTGGGAGGGATCAAATTAAATATTCGGGCCAAAAAGAGTGTATTTTAGGGCAATTCTCTCGAGACTTGAATGGTTAAACTATGGGGAGGGTGAGTCGTCGATTAATGGCCTGAGTACATTGTGAGACATGGCTAATATATTCTTTTCTTTTTATCAGACCTCATCTTCCTCTTCCGTTCCTTTTCTTTACTTTCTTTCTTTGTCCTGTTAGAGGTTCAGTCCAGAGCGTACTTTGGACCTCAAAATGAAGGTAAAGAGCACGTTTCTGGTGTGATGCTACTATGATTCATGTTATATTAAGTGACTTCACAGTAAACACAAGAACAAGTGCACTGACACACGATATCATTTTCTATTCTTTCTTATTTTTAGAAATTCCCCACATTACTTTAGATTGCTCAGTATTACTGGAATGACGTGTTTAATCTGCCCATCAAAATAAACTTTTTTGTTAACGTTTCATCATTTCCTCTTGTCTGGTGAGAGCAAGCTCTGCATCCTTTGTCACAGAACTAACATTAACCTGGCTCATAAAAGATAACATACATGAAGACTGTTCGGAGCTAGAAGGATGTTAACTCTGTCTAAAATGATAGGAGTTACCCCTTCTGGCTCCAAACAGACTATATTTTATGTTCACATGAATATTAGAGGCAATACAAACAAGTGACTTTCAATGACAGGTTACAGGTTGAAATCTTGGCCTAGTATTTATGTCATTAGGCATTTTATCTGCAGGTGTATCTTAACACTGGGGTGAAGCAAACAGGTACTTACATAAAATATCTTCTTTCTTACAGTTATTATGAAAGCACTTTTTATCTCTTTCTCAATGATACAATATTTATCCTTTCAATATCAATGCATATGATTGAAAAAAACACAAGAAAACAACCGTAAGTCTATTACAAAGGTGAATGAATGATTGAAATGTTCAAACATTTACAATAACCTCTTTGATAAGTCAAGTTTGATTAATAAAGGCAAAAGAGTTATAGCCTTTGCAATAGCTCTATAAATCTCTCATTTTATGTGAGTATATTAATCACGATGACAAACAGGAGCACTAAACCTAGATGTGAGAATCTGGTGAGAATCTCTGCATGTAAATATAGTCTGTATGTCATAAAACTTCTATCCTACACCAAGGTACAGGTGCCTTTGTCAATGAATTTCATTAATTTATGGCAGCATTGACTAGCAGAGCAGAATTTTAGTGCATAATTAGCCCGCAGGCGAGCAATGATTGAGAAAGTGAAGACCACTATTCATTGCTACCTATTGAGGTTAAATGATGGTTGCCCCGTTACTGGTTTCCGACGCCATTTCTCTACAGTCATTGGCCCACAAACAGGCAGGTGGTTTCCTTTTTTTACTCTTCAACATGAAAATCATTTCTATAGATATCAAATAAAGCATTTTTTTCCCTGAACCTTATCGTGATATATTAAGAAATAATGTTATCCAAACATTTTACATCATGCATCCCTTAAAGGCACCATTCAAGAGCATTCTTCTTTTTTGTATGTGGTGAATAGCCATTTGGCACAGAAGGACAAATCTATTATATCAATTGATAAACATAACTTTGTTCAAAATAGTCTTAGTCTCCCTCTCCCTCTCTCTCTCTCTCTCTCTCTCTCTCTCTCTCTCTTCTCTCTCCCTCCCCCTCTCTCTCTCTCTCTCTCACTATATATCCCTCTCTTTCTTTTCTCAAATCAATGCTGCCATGAGCTTTAAATCTAGAGCTGGCAAAAATAAGGTTTTGAAACTTTTAAAAGAGGGATTTACAGATAGCAAAAAACTCAGTCTTTTCAGGTCATGTGACCTATTTGATATGTCAACATAAATGGTGCAAGCAACTGACTTGATTCAGCATTCCTCCATTTTTAAGTGTGATTACTTAGTGCTAGGTTGACCTGTGACGGGGAAACCTAACGAGGAATAAGAGATTGGGCGTCTGGCTCCAGACCACGACGCCATTTTGATATTTATTGAAAGAGAATCAATTTGAAGCTTATGAAAGAGGGCTCTGCCTGTTACAGAGATACAGAAATGTCACAGTCGATTCTCTGATTGTTCAATTCACATTTTGCGCCGTTCACAGGAAATGCATAAGGGGGTATGGCTTCTTGGTCTGGATGGTTTATTAAAGGAAACAATCTTGTTTCTTCTCTTCTTTATTTCTTTCTTCTTTTTCATGAGGGTCTGGACATTTGAGGTCAGGAACTAATGTGTTTTTAAGCAGAAATAAAAAACAAAAATCATCTTCAATTTGACTCTTCTTCATAAACTTTCAATTACTGTCAAAGATTTGATTCATTTTCAAAAAAGTGATCTCTCATTAGTTATATACCTACCTGTACAAGAGTCATAAATGGGTTCACCTTTGACCCACTTGTGGCACAGTGTTATCAAGGTAAAATTCCACAAGAAATTCAAATAAGTCTTACTCACAAGATCACTATATTTTCCAAATTCAAAAGAGCCAACAAAAAATGATTTATTCAAGTCATTGCAAATTACACAATTCAAATATCAGAAATGTCCAATGAAATGAATGTGGAAACAAAAACATTTGTAGTGCTATCATCACCAATCAATTTTATTGCAATTTAGAAGCTAATATTTCAATTCCCATTTGAAAGACTCTATTGCCAAGGTAATACATTTATATGTTTACAAACAGAATATTGATTTGTTACATTGCGTTGAAAATTGATTTATATGACTTATAAATATTTGTATAAACAGATATTTGATGAACATCAAATCAATGAAGTTTAATAAATACAATACATAGAATACATGTACCTGTCCCAGTGGCAGTCTTGTAGAAATGAATACTTTAAGGTGCTATTTTAATTTACTAGCATTCGAAAGGAAAGGAAGGTGAGAGAATCCAATACACATTACTTATTAAAAAAATAATTCAACGTGTTATATTAATTTACTTTCATTCACACAAAAAAGAGGAAGAAGTGAATGAGAGAAAAGAGAGAGAAAGATCTGACTGGATTGTGAGTATTCTATCCATTATATGTTAGGACAGTCAGTCAGACAGCGTAGGCAAGCAGTCTAGTTTCTGTGGGGCTTTTAACTAATTTAGCTTTGATTGAGGTGGTTATAAGCTTGATAGATCTAGACGCTAAGACAAGCTGCAATTGTAAAGGGGTACCTCATTACCCATCAAGGGAGGGAAGACATGTAGTCAGCTTTAATGAGTTTTCTAGCAAGACAGCTATACACACAAACTTACATTCCCATCACCGTCAACATTATATTTGCCCACAAACTATGTTGTAAATCAATGAAGAAATTTATATCATGATTCATGTTTTTATATCATGATTTATGTTATGATACACAAACCAAATAAAAAGATTGGAATGAATATTATGTTTAAAGGTACATGTATATGGTATATTAATGTAATGTTGATAAACTGGTAAAATCAATATGCAAAAATATGTGATAAAAAAGAATGGAGTTCATTGTCATACTTCTTGTTGATAATGAGATCAGCATGAAAGGAAATTGAAAGGAAAACACTTTTAAAAAATAAATCAATGAAAAAAAAACCTTTACAATGTACATTTATAGATTATTTTTTGTCTGTCAGAATTAATCTAAAGATAATGATAAAAAGCAAGGATTTATAGATAATTAATAAAACACATGAAATAATTTGTTTAGATTGATAGATAGATAGATTTGTTGACAACACAGATAAAGATTCTTTTATTTATGCAAGTTTAGGCACCATTTAAAGGAAAATACAAATTATTTGCGGAAAGCGATGTGTTTGGCAAACACTTTGATGTTTACCACCCCTCTCCAAATCAAACTGGTTTGTAAGACAGATTTAAGAGGTTTAATCTCTTGTAATTGTCTAAGTTAGCAAACACTCCCCCATCATCAGGAAGAGTTGAGGTAGAAGGATTGACCGCATCAAGCTGAGTACAGGGTAAACACTGAGATGGGACTGAATGACTATCTTCATTCACTTACACGCTCTCTCTCTCTCTCTCTCCAACTATCATTCCATTTCTACACTCTTTATTTTAATTACAATCTCTTATTTTCTCTCTCTTGTCCCTTAGTCTCTTCTCTCTCTCTCTCTCTCTCTCTCTCTCTCTTTCTCTCTTTCTTTTGTCTATCTCTCTCTTGCTTTTTTCTCTCTCCTCTTCCTTTTCATTACCTCTATTTCTATCTCTGTCTCTCACTCTCACTATCTTTTTATCTGATAAGTTTAATCTCTGTAGTTTTCTCTATACTTTAATCCACTCACTTTCTCCCCTTCTTTTTTCCCTATCTTTCTACTTCTTCTTCTATGTATATATATATTTGGTGTAATATTCTTTGTATGTGGAATATAAATATATCTATCTACCTCTCTCCCTCCCTCCCTCTTTCTTTATCCCTTCAATATTTCCCTTCTTCCCTCTCTTATGTTCATATATCCGTTCTCTCACACCCCATCCAGCCTTAGCACACCTTTGCCTAATTCAACCAAACATGGCCAGGTATGATATGTCAACATTATCCGCCCTCAACCCTGTCAGGTGAGCCATAAAGCGGCTATATCAATGTTAGGCTGGACTAGGCCATGCACTACCCCTCTTCTCCCCTTCTCTTCAACCAAACTCACATCCTTGTGCCCTACATGTACCACAAATATCAACTACTCAAGCTTAGTTAAAACTAGTTTTTCTGCCTGATAATTTACATTTCAGTAAATTTGTAATATTGGTATAACTCTGGGATTGAGTCAGATAATCTAATATCATCAATAATCACCTCATTCCGGTGATTGCCTTTAATATCTTCTCATCTCTCCATCTTGTATATTAACCATACTATAACTCTGGTATGATGGAATAGACTTTCTACTCATGTTTCCCCTTCTCCTCCATCTCTGGGTATATCTTACTATCCCTCCATCATTCCTATATCACTCTTCCATTCAATAATGTAGTTATGAAGGTTATATTGACTCAGCACACTACCTTCAATCATTTCTGCATCACTTCATCTTTCTTAAAGGGTTAAGTCTCTTTTACTATCAACGACTATAATGACCCCTCTCTATCCATCATTTCTTTTACTTGCTTGGGTGTACAATCAATCAAAATACTTCTTTTTTTATGCAATAACGTAGCAAAAGTTTAAACTTGTTGATAACATATAGATAGATAAAAAATACTATGCAGATTATTAAACATACCCCCTCACACTTTACTTTCAACCCCCACTAGCACCAGTGTATTAAAGGCCGTTTGTACTAGTTCGGCCATAAGGGATAAGACCGTCTAGCGAGGTCACTGACAGGTGGCTATCTCATTAACTCAGCTTTCAATTAACATAAGAAAAAGAGGATCATGGGGGACCAACAGGCACTGATTGGGGAAGCTTTCTTAATAGATGTAGCATGTAGCTACAAGTAGTACAGTAGGGCTTTAAGCCGTCCCTTACTGTACCTATTCCAATCTAGTTGGCTAGCTCCTTGGGTGTGAGAAGGCGTTTACACCATCTCTCCCCGGCCTCATGTAGTTTGAACCGTGTACTGCGTGAAAGGCACGAACGAGTGCTTGCTAGTGATTCCCTCGAGACCCACGAGGGAATAAAGCTGGTTTATTTAGACCCATTTCGTTCTTGTTTGCGCTTGTTCTGCACTACATGACATGGCATTAGCCCTGTAGTATACAGCTACTCAACTAACTTTCTCTCTCTCTCTCTCTCTCTCTCTCTCTCTTTCTCTCTCTCTCTTTATCTTTAGGTCATATATGTGTGCGATATGTGTCATCCTTTGGTTTATACAAACTTCAATCTCTTTTTATCACTTTACCTCTTTCTGCAACCCCAGCCCCCCTCTCTCTCTCTATCTCTTTGTAAATCTCTAACTCTCTATCTCTCCCTCTCTCTCTCTCTCTCTCTCATCCCGCTCTGTGCCCATCTTACTCCTTGTTTCTTCCTACCACTTCCCCTACACTATGATCTCCCCCACCTTCTCCCTCTCTCTCTCTCTCTCTTTTCTCCCTCCCTCTCTACATCTCAATTCCTATTGATATCTCCATCCATGCCTCTGTAGTAGTAAATAAAACCTGTACTAGCTACTACACGGCAGAGCAAATAAGCATTCATATAGGATATCACACATCACTCCCTAGTGTGCCCCCGGCCCCCTGATATTATGAGATGCAATTTGAGCGACTCATTTGAAATCACTTCCAATCCGCGTTTTCCAACAGCACTCCTAACAAAATGTTTATTACCCATTTAAGTTGGTTGGGAGGTAGCACTACAGGGACACTGCACATGATAGCATACAGCACTCTTTAGATACACACAAGTACTATCTCGTCATTCTAGTGCTTTTAAGTTTTAATACAAGGGTCGTTCACACATCATGGTTTGTAAATAACAAACACATGTAAAATGTTGGAGATAGTGGAAAAAATGTCAATCTGAAGGGGGAAAAAATCTAATAATTCAGAATCACAATCATTGCATTTGGCAATCAGTGGTTATCATATTAAGGCTTTGCAAGAAATGTTCCATAATACATTGCAAAACAAATCTTTACAACAACCAAATTATTTTACAACAAAGATGTGGTCGATATTTTTGTCAATTTAAGTTACAGCCTGATATTGGTAACCACATGACTGAAATAAATCCAAATGGCAAGCACCACATCTCACACTTTCCCCATATATGGTAGACATTAACATTGGACTAAATATGATGTGCAACATATCATGTACCGGTATCTCATGAATAAATTCATTTCAATATGAAATATTGCTAATTTCTACATTATTATTTCTTGATCAAAGTAAAAATGACTTGCAAAATTTGAATGTGTCTAACAATCTGTTTATACTTATACACAAACATGTATATACATGTAAATGCATGGTTTGTACAGACGCTTCTGCACATACAAACATAATTCTAAAATTTACTTTCTATGTATATTGGGTAATCCTGAGGAATACCAGATACATATATATCTAGTTCAGTGACGTTGCAGTCTGTCCATTCTAATCCCAGTTCTATTTCTTCATCAACATTTCAAATAACAATCTATTTCTGCCATGTAGCTCAAGATGATTCTCTCGCCCTGTGACCTTTCACTTCTGAAATCCCATTTTTAGCCCAGAAACACACTAATAATATATATACTTTCCCCAGCCAAAAGCTACTATGAAATTAGCATTACACTGCAATAAGCCAATTACACCAGGCTCAGGCAGGGAGTAATTGAATTAGTTTCTCCTCCCAGCATGTCAGTGTATGTGTGTGCAGGAGGTGGCGAATATAGACTGAGATTGCAACATAACATCAACTAGGGAAAGAACCTTGGAAAGGGAATCACAAAGTGACAAATTCAGAAGCTTCTACGGACTCACTATGTGGTAGAAGCGCCATTTCCAGCGCATCACTTTACGGCCAGCATATACTGTACAGTCATCAAGGTCAGAGCAAGCCTGATTGCATAGCTAATTTCATCCATCGAGATAAACTTGGAGGCCGGCTTAGAGAAATTAAACGGTTCCCTCTTGAACAAACACAGCATTTATGATTATGAGTGTCCCATATTCTAGTATTTGGTTATACAATGTCAACAAGAAAGCTAGCAGTAAACCCTGCCATTCATGTTGTATTAATGGATTAATGAATGTGTTTTCACCCGCAGGCTGCAATTACTGTTTGCTTTCATTTTAGAGTGAGAGATTCTTAAATCAAAAACTTGATCTGTTGTGAATCAGAGATATGGCTAAAAAGGGTAAAATCATATAATTTGTCTAATATCTTTAATCATGTTTAGGTGTTCTTATAACACTTACTTTGACAAAACAATAAATACTAAACTCCTCTATTTTGATAGAATAATTTTATGCAAATGTTTTGAAAATCAACGAGAATAATCAAAAAACTTTTTTTTGTCCATCTATTTTTACTATTTCTATTCTTTTAGGATATTTCTGTGGACAGTTTATTAGTGAGAAGGCTATTACACATTGAAATAATCATATATTATCGTAATATTGGTGTTTTGTAGAGCAAAATGCTGTTATCACTTCTTTAGAAAATGAAAATAGCCTAATACGTCACCCCCAGACATGTATTTCATTCAGGTCTAATAAATCCAACTATAATCCTAAAGATAATACAACAAGATATTAACATGGCCTTTGTCTGCAATATTTACCAGCATTTAATTCTGAGACAGTATCATCAGCTATTTAGATAGAGTATGAATTCCAACATTATTCTAACAGGAGATCAAACCTATAGCACACACAGTGAACAGTCCTTGCATTCCATATGTGGTGATATCAATAGTATGGCATTCTGTGATTTTAACATCTTCATCTGAGCGAGAGAAACAGAGACAGTAAGCAAATAAAGTTACAAGAAACCTCTTAGCTTTAATGGATTCAGGCCAAAGGCTGTGTATTTTTAGCTACTTAAAGAAGAAAAAAAATTGTTAGAATTTAGCTAGATCAGAAAGTAGTAATGGTTTATTGAAGAAGAAAAAAAACCATTTGCGGACAATCGGCCTTATTTCAAAATTTCAGAACAAAATCATTATTACTGGCTTTCCCAAAATTGGAGCAAAATGAGAAATAAATTCCACAAGATTATGAGGAAATGACTTGAAGGAGATCAAATTTGCAAACCGGCTAAAGGAAAAGGAGAGAGAGCGTTCCTTTTGGAGAAGTAAGCAGTATTTGCATGATACGTTCACATCAGCTGAAGATCACCATGTTTTCCTTCATTACATGAGATTGACTAAATATTTGTGATCTTTCTGCATTATCATAGATTCACAGCTTATAAATATTGACTTGCAATAGCATTTACAGTAGTAGCATGCAAGCAATAAAAAGAATCATTAAATTATTTTTTAAAGAATATTCTATATTGTACATAAGTGACAAGTACATCCCCTACCCTCCCACCCCCTAAAAGTACATGGATGCTACTCCTCTCAATGCCACTCTGTATGTTGTTGTTTATTTTTTAATGTATTGAATTCTTATTTTCAATCAAAACTTTTCACTTGGATATGCAGGCACAGATAGAGAACATCGGGAAAATGTTGAAAAGCAAAAACAAGACTAAAATACAGGCGACATTTTCACGTATCGCGTTTGACGCATACTGTCCGCATACAGTGCAATTACTGCCCTCACTTTCTCCCTCTCACACAACACACACACACACACATACACACACATGGGGCATATAAACATGCATAGGAGGGTCCCATGTCACCAAAATGCCATCAAATATTTAACCACGAGCGTCTGTCTATTAATAATAGACACCAATTCACCCGCAACATCAACTGAAACTACCTACGGTCCAAGGCCATCTGAGTTTTCCCTTTAAATTTCAGATCAGCGGTCAGAGAAAGAATAAACCAGGTTAAGTTGGATAAGGGTCACATTAATAGCTAATTAGAAGTCATATCTAGCTTTAGCTAGCTGATTGCATCATTTGGATGCTCTCCCATTTAAATCCCTCCAGGGAAGGGGGTTGGAAGGCTAGATGGTGTTTTGAGTTTCAAAGAGACTAAAAATAGACAAGACATTCCTCAAAACTAGCCATGAAATCCGTGGGTGGAATTAAATATCCTTACGAGAATTAGAGAGAATTACGTATTTCACACGCGAAGAAGTGTAGCTAAAAGTCAAAGTTTATTTTTATTTCATTCACACTGCTACAACTCATCTAACTATATAAACAGACTTGAATGAATGTATTGGAGCTTAATAAAATATTGAGAGTGTAG